>CABHPQ010122718.1:0-17737 GCA_902168405.1 Peromyscus aztecus
AAAAAAAACCCTGAAAATAAAAATAGACTGTTTTCTGGTCATTCTGACAACATCATGTATCCTCCGAGGTTAGAATGTGAACCAATGACACATATAAAACTTTTCTGAATTTGTACTCAATACATGGTAGTCACATGACATTTAAAGGATAAAAGGTCACACAATAGCTATGAGAACCTGGAAGTGGAGGAAAGCAAGGAAGTTAGAAAGATATGAGTTAACCAGCCCTGAATCTAGTTGGCTAGGAGCAATAACAGTTAGTGTTTTATGAGCTGGTAGGATGCTATAGTTGGTAATAATTAATTACATATTTCAAAATAGCTATTAGAGCAGACTGTAAATGTTCCCAATACAAAGAAATTATAAATGTTTGAGATGATGGATGTGTCAATCATAATGCTTGAGTATTATGTATTGACTGCATGTATTGAAATGTCACAGTGTACCTCATAAATATGTATAATTACAGTGTCAATTAAACATAAAGATTACATTTTAAGTGCATACATAACAAATTCATACAAACCACTAGGGAGAAAATGAACAAAGTTTCAAATAAGCACACCATTAAAAAAGATACATTAAATAGGCATTTGAAAATAGCTTCAATATTATAGGCTTATAAGATTTCAAATTAAAATCATAATACACAGTACATTTTAATGTTACAGCACTTTCAAAGTCAATGACTCTATTGACACTGATATAAATGAACATTTATTATTTTTACTTCTTTGAAAAAATTTTTGGATTTAAAGATATTTTAAGGCAGTGATGAGAATCCAAGCCAGAGCATTATAATACATGCTAGGCAATCTACCACTAAGCATGCCTCTGAACCCCTTTTTGACACTGATCAATAATAGCTATGCATGGGGTGTTTGTGATAAATTTATGAATATATATATAATATGTAATGATTAAATTAAAATAATTACTATTGCCATTTCCTCAAGCATTTACCATTTCTTTGTGTTGGGAAACATGGAACTTCTATTTATTTGTGGACTACATGATGAATTGTCGCAAACTGTGGTCTCCTTATTATACCATAGAACACTACACTGTCTTCTTTTGATGACTGTGTCTGGAATCTCTGTCAACCCCATCCTCCTTTCTCTTCTTGGCTTGTGATGGTCACTGTTCTATTCTTTTGTCCTTTTCACACAAAAGCTAAGCCAAAGGGAAAAGAAACTTCCTCACTCCTGAGCATTCCATAATATAAATGCTACAGGTGGGTATCAGAATAACTCATTGCTCTTGGGAGGTTGCAGATTCTTCCAAGTGTCACACATCTCTTCAACTCCCAGGTAAGTAAGACTTATATACATGGCTACAAGGACTCCAAAACCGCAGTAGACTATAGTTAAATGTTTAATACAACAAACATGTAAGAACCCTTTCTGCAAAGTTCTTTTTTTATTTCTGGTTTAATTTTCATTATTTGCTTAATTTTCTTTAAAAATTCTATACATGTATATAGTGTATCTTGACCAAATCTATCCACTCCACTTAATTGTAGGAGGTGCATAAAAATTACATTTATTGCCCTAATTTGAGATCAAATGTGGAGTCCTCAACAATGCATTTTGCAATTTCACATCTAATGAATGGCTTCTATGAGACAAATCTGGAAGCCTCTCCTGCAAACCATGAATAGAGCAATGGTTCTCCACCCACTCTGTTCTTCTGCCTACCTTCAGACTTTAGTACTGATTGGCACATGTTTTGTCTGACATAAAAAACAAGCACAAAGCTTGCTTTTTTGTTCATTTGCTGGTTGGTTTGCTTGGCTTTTTATTTTCAGCTTCATGTTTCAAGCTAAAAGCTGAAACTTTCTATCCTTGGAAAATGTTGTTAGCACTATTCCTTTTAAAACACAAGTTCTTGGGGCTGGAGAGATGGCTCAGCAGTGAAGAGCATTTGCTGCTCTTCCAGAGGACCTGAGTTCTGCTACCAGCTTCCACAACTGATAGCTCACAACTGCCTGTAATTCCAGCTCCAGGGGCTCCAATGCCCTCTTCTGGTCTCTAAGGCACTGCACACACATGTGTTCATGCACATAGACATACACAAGCGCACACAATTTAAAGTAAAATAAATCTTTAAAATTAGCAGTTCATGGTTTCCTAATTCATTTTATGAACTTTTTATTGGGCCAGGCTTGGTGGCTCATGCTTGCCATCTCAGCACTTGGGAGGCTGAGGCAGGAGATTTACAAATTTGAGACCAATCAGGCCTTCCTCAAATACAAATAAAACCATCATCAACAACAAAAGTATTTATTGAGCAGCTCCTTTGTGGCAGAGTCAGGTTTTATATACTTAAAAACAAAATCTATGAGCCTATTCCCTCATGGAGGTTATATCCTAGGCAAGAGAAACAGAATTACAAGGTAACAATTAACATCACTTTAACCTAGCATAAGTAGAAAAGGAGCAGGGTCCTATAACAGGAAAAGCCTCTGTGTGGGTATATGTAGTGTGTGTGTGTGTGTGTGTGCATATGTGTTTGTGTGCACATGGGAAAGAGAGGGACCAGTCTTTAAAAAACAGCATTCAGGGAAAATTCACACAAAGTATGCTGTTTTCCTGAGTCCTCAACAGTGCAAAGTCAGTCATCAGAAGCATTGGAAGAGAGAGCCCTAGAACAAGAAAGCAGCATGTTGCAAAGTTCAGAGCCAGCAAAAAGTTGAGCTGCTTGAGAATCAGCAAGAACTTTTGGGATCCAACTTATGAGCACAAGGGACACACTCAAAGTGTGGGTCTCAAAGGACTCTTGGGCCACAATAGCAAATTTGTACTTCAGTTTTGGTGCCCTGGGAAACTGCAGAAGGCATTTGAGCAAGATTAAAAGGTTAGATAATGCCACTCAGAAGCCAGAGTGGAAACTGCTACCCCAAATACAAAGCTACTAAGAAGAGACGTAAGGAAGGCTGAAGTCAGGTGACAGCAGAGGAGGGGTCGTGGATCCCGACCCATGGCAGGATGGTGACTGGGTGCCATTCTGGTTTCCTTTCATTGCTGTGATACAAACACTATGACCAGCAGCAACTTAATGGAAGAAAAGTTTACTTTAACCCACAACTCCAGGCCATGGTCTATCATTGGGGAAAGTCAAAACAGAAACTCAGACAACATGCTTGGCATTCCACACAGCATTACCTCTAACCAGGGAACTCACTTTACAGACAAGAAATACAGTAGGAACTACAGATGAACTTCCACTTTCTGGCTCTTAGGTAGCCTTATACATAGGTAATATAACATATATAGCGCAGGCTTACTTGCCTAGGAATGGTTCCTTTCACAGTGGACTGACAATCCTACATCAGTTAACAACCAAGACAATCACCTCACAGACTTGCCCATTGGCCAACCTGATCTAGCCAGCTCCTCAGTTGAAACTCTCCTCTCAGCTGACTCTAGACTATTTCAAGTCGACAGTTAAAGTGAACCAGGTCAAACAGACATGAGGAATTAATAACTTGGAGGAACTGAAGATTCCATTTCCATCTCTGGCTGGTGTCAAGTCATAATTACTAAACTAGGTTGGATGAGATTTGTAGCTGAGGTGATAAGGGAACAATTGTATGTGTACTGTGGTGAATCTGGTAACAAGATGTAGTCAAACTTTAGCCTATAGAGAAGATTTTTCTTATAGAAATAAGTGGTGACTCTAACAAAGAGAAAATGGGTATAGAAAAATATTAAAAATCAGAATCAGAGAATTAGTACAGGGAGATGTCTCAAGGAAAAAGACTAAGAAAGTGCTCCTGGGGAGGCAGGAGGAACAGTGATATCACCAAAGACAAAAGAAAGGGGTTCTTCTGAGAGTTTTCTGTGTTGCTTTGCTGTGGCAGGTCCACCATGAATCCACATAATGCTTGGTCCACACTGAACAGAACTGACTCTCTGTCTCCATCACTTCTCTAAGGCACATATGGTGATTTAAAATAGCTTTCTACCTTTCTTCCTTCTTTCCTTCTTTCCTCCCTTCCTTTCTTTCTCTTTTTCCTTCCTTCTCTCTCTTTCTTTCATTCGTGTGTGTGTGTGTGTGTGTGTGTGTGTGTGTGTGTGTGTGTGTGTCTGTCTGTCTATCTGTCTGTCTGTCTCTGTCTGTGTCTTTGCTGTGCTGCATTGTTTATGTGGACATGAGAGGACAACTTTAGAACTTTAGGAAGTCAGTTCTTTCCTTCCATCATATGGCTCCAGGGGATCAACTTTAGATCTTTACCCAACAAACCATTTCCTTGGCCACTCTACTGATTTTTTAAATCTAAAATTGCATTCTACATTCAATGAGTTCCTTCATATCATCATTCTGGGTCTTCTTAACTTTGTGATAGCCTCAACACCTCCTTCGTACCACATGAGTGTTATCTTCCATAGCTTTTCCTTCCATTTTTAAAAATTCATTTGTTGTTTGTTTTTCCTTCTCCTTGAAATTCTACAACTTTTAAAATATGGCTATACCTCAGTCATTCCCCAAAGCTGCTAAGAAAGTGGAATGATTGGCATTCTTTAAAAGCACCCTGAAATGTTTTTACAGAGGTGCACATGGCCGGCAGGCTTTGTGTCTCCTCTCCCTTGGCCTCTGTGTCTAGTTGCTGTGGATAGAGTCAGAACACTTGAGCACCACAAGCTCCATTCTCCCCCTATTACCTCAGAGCAGCATCTCTTAGTCTCTGCATGGAGTTAACCTTGTTTACCTTTCTCACTCTGAACTCCACTGGGTCCAGACCATCAGCATTGTGAATAACATTTCCTCACTATCCCATACAAACCTTGTTCCTCTACAAATATGTCATGTTCCATCCACACCCAGCTCCTTGTTTCTTCTCTGTGACCAGAGGCATGAGGTCAGTGATATCTAAGGTCCTTCCCATTTCTGAGAGTCTGTTATTAGAATACAGGGTTCAGGTTAGTTGTCAACTTAAAACAAACTTGAGTTAACCTGTGAAGAAGGAAACTCAAGCTGAGGAAGTGGTTCCATTTTATTGACCTATAGACAAGTCTGTAGGGTATTATCTTAATGATTGATGTGAGATATCTGATCCAGCCCACTGAGAGTGATGTCACCCCTTGACAAGTGGTTCTAGGTTGTATAGGAAGGCAGGCCCAGCACACAGCAGTCAGTGGCACTCCTCTAAGGCCTCTGCTTTAGTTTATGCCTCCTTCCCTGCCCTCTTTCTGTGATGAACTGTGATGGACACATGTACACCAAATTAACGCTCTCATGCCCAAGTTGCTCTAGCTTGTGCTGCTTAGAACATCAAACTAGGAGAATTGTATTGCACTCCATCTATACCCAGGAGGTCAAAGAAGGTCAGAGAAATGAAATCAATTTGCTAGAGGAAATGTAGGAATTGAATAGCCCCTTGAGTAATGGGGAGAATTCAAACTAGTGAAAAGATTGTCCAAAGATGGAGAAAGCTGCCTGATTTAAAGTAGGGAGGTGGGAAGAACTGCAGTGAGCTGACTGACTGATGGTAGATAAACTTGGCATGTCTAGCACACACTGATTGCCTGATGGTGAAAAATAAGTGTGAATCAAAAGTAAATAATAGTAAATAGTAAATCAAGGAGTACCTGGAGGTGACCGAAATGCAATCCAAGTTTAGTGATGGCAGCAATATCTGCCTTCACCTTTTAAAAAGTGTTTGGAAGGCAAAGGAGAGTTCCAATGGAAGAATTAAAGAAGAATTTGTAACTCTCTTGAAAAGTTATTCCCTGGCAATGAAGAATCACCTCGGTTGGTTTCAGTACACCCAACTATGCAGAGAAGCTAGTGTATTCCATGTGAATTATTTTCAGGGTTTGGCCCACACCTAGAGGACAAATGTTAGTTAGATATTGTTTGTCAGGAAGAGAAAAAAGTAGTTTATTCCTTCCTTAGTGTTGCTATGTGAAAGAGAATTGAAAACTACCTTAGACCACCATTGAAATTTTGTCTTGAGAGAAAGGAAGGAAAGAAGGAAGGGAAGGAGAGAGGGGGAAGAAGGGAGAGAGACTGTGAAGGAGGACAGTTAAAAAAGATTTATCAGCCTTGTCAGACCTTTAATTATTTAAAAAAAAAATAGTGCAAAATGTGCAATTAGTGGATGATGAGATGGCCCATTGTTGGTTCCTGCCACCAAGCCTGGTGACTTGAGTTTGATCCCTAGCACCCACATGGTGGAAGAGGAGAATCAATCCTTGGAAATTGCCTACACACCCAGAGAGACACAGACACAGACACACACAGACACACAGACACACACACACACACACACACACACACACACACACACACACACACATACACACACACATTTCTAAAAGGTACAGTATATCAGAAAGACTTGATCAGTAATTTTCTTCAAACTGAAACTTACGATGAATTCTAGAGAAGTAATATGTTTCTGAGCCCAGATATCATCTGTAGGAAAACTGTCTAAATGAAATTTACAAGTGGATATGCTCTCTTAAAAATAAGTTGAAGTGGGGAAGTAAGTATTGTTGGTTAAATATTTGACACTGTTCCAGGTTCCATATACCCTTTAATCAAGACAACCAGTATTGTAACAGGTATACCACTCAGGAGGAAGAGATGCTGATGTCAAGCATTTTAATGATTTCCCAATACACAAAACTTCACAGTGACACAGCTGGAGAAGATACTAGTGAGTACTGTAATTAAGCCCTTTGCATGTGTGAGGTCTCTCTTGTATAGATTCAACAAACCCTACATAGAAATT
Source organism: Peromyscus aztecus (assembly GCA_902168405.1). Lineage (NCBI taxonomy): Eukaryota > Metazoa > Chordata > Mammalia > Rodentia > Cricetidae > Peromyscus > Peromyscus aztecus. The sequence goes on from CABHPQ010122718.1 coordinate 6,740, forward strand.
AATTGAAGTATTTGAAGAATGACATTATTGTCTGATGTATACTTTCTTGTTATCAAGTAGCATATAAACATAAGGAAAATTATGGGCACATAGGAAGAAAAGGAGCCCTTCTTTCCATAGTCTGCTCATAGCCCCTTATCCAATGAGAAACCAAAATTCCAGCACAAGTAACACTTGATATAATAGCTGCTGACATGGACAGAATATTTTTTCTTCTTTAGAGAAATATTTCCAAATCAGAATGTTAAAATTGTGACAAACTGTTCCCAAAATTCTCATCTCTGCTTATCCCACCTGCACTATACTTCCTGCCTGGCTACAGGCCAATCAGTGTTATATTTATCAATCAATCAGAGCAACACATTCACAGCATCCCCATCACTTCCCCTTTTCTTTTTTCAAAGGGGAAGGTTTTAACTTTAACATAGTAAAATTATATGTAACAGAACAATTATCAAGCAAGAATTACAGTTACAGTATCTAGTCTATTTATAATATATAGTCTATTTGTATTTGGCAAAATTAAAGAAGATATTCTATCTATCCTATATTTGTGAGTCTAAGGTTTCATATCTAACTTGTCTTTTATCATGACTAATTAGTCAGGAGTCTCCAGCCAGGCACAGGGAAGCAAGATGTAAAAGTACCGGTAAGCCACAAGCTATATGGCAACTTATAGATTTAAAAAAATGGGTTAATTTAAGATATAAGAACTACATAGCAAGAAGCCTGCCAAGGCCATACAGTTTATAAGTACAAAAAAAAATTGTGACAAACTTGGTCTAAGACCCAGTTTTATATGACCTCAGGTTGGTCCTCATACCTCAATCATATGTTCACTGGGACCATCAGAAGCAAATCTAATAGCTTAATAGTGAAGATTAATAGTGAATATTATCTAAATTTCCTGAAATTCTGAGATCTCAGCTTCTTCCTCACCAAGTGTAATCTTGCCAATAACACTCAGAAATTACCCATGATCTCATTCTAATCCCTGCCTACACCCACTTAAAAACAATAATCTCAAAATTCACTGAAACTGTGCACCTGCCTATCACAACACAATGAAGTGTGACTCTTCTTTGAGAAGCTCACACCCAACCCCCTCATGGGTATGTGTTATCCTGGCCTGACCTACTCTCTGTTGTGGTTTAAATATGAAATGAACCATAGGCTCATGTGTTTAAATTATTTTTTCTAGATCGTGGTACTGTTTGGGAGGGTTATGAAACTTCCAGGAGATAAGGCCTTACCAGAGGAAGCTAGAAACCTGTAGAGAGGCTTTGTAAACCACCCTTACTCCTCCACTCCCTCATTCCTATGTGTCTATGCCTTGGCCAGGCTTCTGCTGCTGTATCTATGCTTCCCCATGTCTTCCAATATGGCTTCCCTGCTATGATGGACATTAACCCTCTGGAACAGTAAGCCCAAACCAGCCCTTTCTCCCTTAAGTTGCTTTTGTCAGGGTATTTTATCATAGCAAATAGAAAGTAACTAAGACACACTCTATTTTTCTTCCAGTCTTTAAAAACAAATCTGTGTTCAAATGTTCTCTATGGCCTCTGAAATGGCTCAGTGAGTAAAGATACTTACAGCCAAACTTGATGACCTGAGTTCCATTGTAACATGTCACATAGTGGCAGGAGAGAATCAACTCCTTTCAAGTTGTCCTCTGATCTCTACATGTATGTCTTGGCAAACACACATAAAATGAACAAATAAATAACTCTTTCCCCCAAAATACACCTTCAGGTAAATAAACTCCACCTCTCTACTGTCTCATCCTAACGTTATTTTCTGTAGCAAGGTAAAAGTTTGACTTTACCTGAGTGGAAGTCTCTGAAACATTGAAAGCCAAACTCTTGTGGATATTTGTATGAAACTTGCGCTGGGTTTACAATCCTATCAGAATTCACTAAATAATAAAGTGTAACGACTATTACATAACATTCAAACAGTATTTAATTCTCTACATAACCTAGGGTGATTTAAGAGCAAACAGGAAGATTGTGGAGATTATATGCAAATAGGAAGCTATATGATACAAGGGATGAGAGCACTGTTTATAGAGCTGCACCAACCCCTTGGTGATATGAGGAGTGACCACACTCCTTCTCAACCAGCACACATTCTTATTCTACATGACTCCATAAACAGGCCTACTGCATATAAAGTTTAGACGGAAAACACTTGCACCCAAGCCACCTGAGAGACCACCTACAAAGGCGTTCTGTAGCCCTCCTCACCCATGTATGAGTGACATGCCCCCTGGGTGATTCTGCTATACACTATATTCTGGACTTGGTGCATAAACCAAACTGCTTCCCCTGGGTCACATAATGTCAATGCCATAAGAACTTTTAAAGATAACTCTTCCAAGCCACATTTTTGGTACTTAAGCCTCCATTTTCATCAAAATATAATATCTCACAACTTAAACTGAAGTCACTCAGCCACTATATTTGACTTTCCAGCGTAAGGTTTTCAAAGTCAAGCCAGAATAATGTCTGTGAACTGAAAGATTGAAGAGTGATGAGTGACTGGAGAGTCAAATAAATCAGTTTAAAAGATGGGAAAGCTTTTAATGTTATGGGAGATTAATAGGTCATGAGTGAGTCAGAAGAGAACAAGGTGAGAGAGTTAGGGCTGGCCAAGCAAAGATCCCAGGAACTCAAGTCATGCACATATTTTTAAATTCTGTTTTGAAGTAAAATTTATACAGAAATTATTCTAGGTGTGGTGGCACATGCAAAAGTAACTCCAGCAACTTGAGAAGCTGAAGGAGGAAGAAGTTCAAGATAAATGTAGGTTACATAGCAAGACCTGAGACCCACTGAATGAGAGAGGAAGGGAAAGGATGAAAGGGGAAAGAGGAGGGAAGAGTCAGAGAGAGAGACAGAGACAGAGACAGAGAGAATTAGACAGACACAGAGATGGAGAGGCAGAGAGGGGAGTTGAGTTCTTGTGTGTTTTTCAAATGTGTATAAATAAATGATGGTGTCTTATCAAATGTAGTCAGTCATACATGACATGTCCCCACAGATTCCCCTGTGCTGTTTTGCAGTCAATACAGTGCCTTTCTAGCTCTTTACAACCTCCCATTTGCTTTACTGAAAAAAAAAACTCCACAATTTTTAAAAGAAAAAATTTTTATGGGTGCAGTGAACTTTATTGATGGTGTTCAAGAGAGTAGGGCTCCCTAAGGCCCTCCTGTTTTTCTGGGGGTCTGGGATGGAAACTGTGAGGGAGATGCTCAGTATCAGGGACTGAGATGGGACAGGAACTGCTCAGTAACTGAGGGTCTCTCTTGCTGTCCTTGAAATTTTTATTTATGTACCTGTGTGTCCATATGAATGCACACATGTTTGCAGTTGCCTGTGGAGACCCAAAGAGAGCATCCAATTCCCCAGAGCTGGAATTAGAGATGGTTGTGAGCCATCATGTGGGTGATGGGAACAAAGATCATTGTCTTCTACAAGAGCAGCTGGTGCTCTTAACAACTGAGTTAACTCTCTAGCTCTGAAATCTTACCATTTTATTCTATCAACTATCTAATTAATTATTTCTTCTTATGCTCTGAGTGGCTGTCTTCACCTCTACCAAAGGAGACACAATTGTCAATGATCTTCTTTTTTAACTACTTTTAGTACAATGAAGAATTGTAACTCTGAAATCCATCCCTGCTCTTCTATCACTTATGTTTTTTATGTGTTTATTGACACACCCTGAAAAAGTTATCAGGTGTCTTAAAATATTTTTGTTTCAACTCTCAAAACTTTTTGAAGAACCCAGAAAGATCACCAGTCTTTTATCCACATCAGTGTTTATCACGCATCTGGCTCTCCTTTCATGGTTGAATTCTTTTCTGGTATCATTATTCCTCTGTCAAATGAAATAGATTAGCAAAAACTTCAAATCAGGTGTGCTTTCCACACATCCTCTACATTTTCCTCCTTTGAGAAATTGTGGTACCATTTCATTTTTACAGGCTGCTTTCACTGGGTACACATTTCAGATAATTGCAATGCTCTTCTAGCCCTTTACAAATGCTGAACCACTTCCTGCTGGCCTCAGTCATTTCTGATGAGCAATCTGCTGGCCTCAGTCGTTTCTGATGAGCAATCTACTGTCCTTCAGTCAGGATTTTCCTCTGGATAACATATTATTTCTCTAACTGCTTTTAGGACTGAGTTCTTTCTCATTAATACACAGTGGTTTGGCTGTGGCATAATGGCATTTGTAGTTTGGTATCTTTATTCTGTTTACAGTTCAAAAACATTACTGAATTATTTATTGCTTACAGATTTAAACAATTTTAGGTTTCTTTTATCTATTTCTGTATGAAAGAACGTGTTCTTTTCTTTCGCCTTTCTTTCTATGATTCTACATAAATATCTTATCTCTTACTATATTCCCACAGGTCCTTGAGTATAGTGGAGGATTGTTGGTCTCACTAATTTAATTTTTTTCTGTGCTGTTTAATTTGAATATATATATATTTAATTTTAATTGAAATATAACTGTATCACCTATGCCCTTCCCTTTCCTCCATCTAATTCATCCCATGTCAACCCCCTCACTCTCTCTAACTGATGAATGAAGAATGAACCCCCTAGCTGTTTATCCAATACCAAGGGATCAGCTCTGAAATCACATACATACATGTAACATGAAACTGACTCACTAAGTTATACATATATATATGTAAAAATTTTAATGATCCAGATTTAACTTAGTCAGCTCTTTCGTATCTCATTTTCATTCTATTACTAAACTCATGTAACCATTAAACTTACTTCATGAGTTTTCATTTCTAGATTTTTACTGATTTGAGGCACATTTTAATGAACATGTGGCGAAGATTTTAGTTGATGATTCATTAATTAATGGGGGAAGAAAGATTTTAAGGCCAATTCAAAGAGATTTTGTGAGGTAGATTATTTTACTGAAAATTTAGAAAATTTGTATTTAGAATAACATTTCTGGTTTAAATACAAAATTAAATCATCCTCCTGGATAATAAACTGTAACTTTCGAGTTATCTTTTTCAGACATTTTTTTTGCATTGCTGTCAAACAAAATGTCCACAATATGTGAACCAAAGTTTCCAGAAGAAAGGATACACCTATACTAAAGAGTCCACAAGCTAATTGTGGAGAGTTGGAATGTTATAGATTCAGAGTCAAATTACCTTGGTCCCCTTAACCACTCATTCATTGTCCACCTCTGCACATGACCCAATGTCCTCTCAACTATCAGATAAAAATCTTGGGAATATAAAAACTTAACAGACAAGGAACTTTTAAGAACTCCAAAGCTAAGAATGTCATCTGATGCTATTTGATATCTGCTATACTTATCAGGGTGCCTGCTGTCCCCATCAATGTGTTTGGAAAACGCCTTGGTTTATGACTTCCTTTTGTCATATGACTACAAAATTTCATGTAACCAGTTCCACCACAGAACATATCATTTGGGACGATCTTAATGATGTTACCAGGAGATAGTCACACACCCTTGGTAGGATAATAAGCCAACATGTCTCTCTGTACCTGTGCACGTGTTTTGGTGTTCGTTCATGTGAGAACTCTGCACGTGGGCCAGTAAACATCTGAATGTATGTACACATGTGTGGAAACCAGAAGTCAATCATTCCTCAACTGTTGTCTACTTTGTCTTTTTGTTTCTGTTTGTTTTGTTTCGTTTTTGAGACAGATTTCTCATTCGTTCTTGAACTTGTATTTAAGTGAGGCTTCCAGCCAGTTAGCCCAGGGACCCAGTATCCTTTGCCTCCCAATCAATGGGATTGCAAGAGTGTGCCATTATGCATTTTTCTCATTGTTTTTATGTATGTAGGTGCTGGGAAATGACCTTAGTTCTTACTCTTGTGAAACGAGCACTTTGCTAACTGAGTCATCCATTTTTCCATTCCTCTTTAACTTCCACTGGTGTTGTCAAACTATTTACATCACTTCCAATTTTCTGACAAAAAAAATTCATAGCATCAAAAGAATAAAACAGAAAATGAAGCTATTGACTAGATAAGAAACATTGGGCACTGTGTAATCCCATATAGAAAGTCTAGATTTTATAGAATTATCAGCAAATAGCAAATAAATTATGGGTACTGCCTAGTTACAGGGTCAGGTACCATGTTAAGGAGTTCACACACAGATCATCTATGGCTACAGGAAATTTCAGATTCAAAAGATTAGAGTGAACTTCTTACAAATCTTGGAATGGTTGAGGTCTTCTGTGTTATTTCTGGGATTTTCTCTGGTCCTGATTTCGCTAAAGTGGTTTGATTTAAAGTCCTCATTTTCATGCTATTGTAGTCATGGACAGAAAATAAGTCATTTTCTCTCCTTTTTTTGAACAACACAAAAATAAAGCAAACTTCTTTGTGCAAACTTCACTGGAAAGTTAAGATGGAATTTTTTACATTTCAAATGAATCATTAGCTATTCTTAGTCCCAGAACGACACTTTACCTTCTCCCCCCTTCCCCAGTGGCCTTTTCTCAATTCTTTTCTCACTAAGTAATAAACTGAATTACCTTTGTAAAAACCAGCATGGTCAATAATTACTCAGTGGCTTGGAGTTTTTTCTTTACATCAGCAGCTGATTCAAAAAGTATCATAAAGAATATTTAATCCCTCTGCTAGGAAAATTTCTACCCAATAATTGAAGTTTTAAATCTGATTATTTTTTTCACTTAAAATATTAATTCTGTTATTAGCAGTTTTAGTGAGAAATTTTGTGGAAGGGAGAGTTCTTGCAACCCCAACTGGCTTTGCAAAGCCATCAATACCAACAGATCAATTAAGAGATAAGGAATATTGAAAATCAGAAAGTGGAGATTATTTGCTAGTCGCATTGAAAGAGAGACAAGTAAGGAGTATAGCCACCTCAAAATCATTTTTCAAGCACTGAGAAGAGTTTTGTAAGGGGCCAAGATTCACACCCAATGGAGCAGTTGTAGTCAAGTCTCAATCCCTCCCAGCCTTTCTCCACTCATATTCTGCAAGGAGGGCCAATAAGTTGTTTACCATCACCCAAGGAGACCATCATGGTTCCGGCAGATGCTCTCCAGCACACAGCCTCTTCTTCATACTAAACTGTTATCTTATTTAAAAGGAGAGAACAGTCTGGCTGACTCAGGATTGCCTGGGGGATAATTTCAATCTCTAGTCACAAAGAGAGTGGGCAGTGACTCAGCTCTGTGCCTTCATCCTTAGAGAGGTTTGGGAGGTAAAGCCAAGTAAAAAGTACTGCACTAGTCAGGTTCTCTGGAGGAACAGAACCGATAAAATGTTTTTTTTTTTTTTATTTTATTTTACAATATAATTCAACTTTACATATCAGCCATAGATTCCCCCGTTCTCCCTCCAGGGCAAAGACTCCCCCCTAGGATTGAGATCAACCTGGTGGACTCAGCCCAGGCAGGTCTAGTCCCCTCTTCCCAGGCTGAGCCAAGGGTCTCTACTAAGCCCCAGGTTTCATACAGCCAATTCATGCACTGAGCACAGGACCCGGTCCCACTGCCTGGATGACTCCTAAACAGATCAAGTCAATCAACTGTCTCACCCATTCAGAGGGCCTGATCCAGTTGGGGGCCCCTCAGCCATTGGTTCACAGTTCATGTGTTTCCATTCGTTTGGCCACTTGTCCCTGTATTCTATCCATCCCTGGTCCCAACAACTCTTGCTCACATAAACCCTCCTCCTTCTCGCCGATTGGACTCCCGGAGCTCCACCTGGGGCCTGACCGTGGATATCTGCATCCAGTTCCCTCAGTCACTGAATGGGGTTTCTAGCACAACAATTAGGGTGTTTGACCATCCTATCATCAGGGTAGGTCAGATCAGGGTGTTTCTCGACTATTGCCAGTAGTCTATTGTGGGGGTATTTTTGTGGATTTCTGTGGGCCTCTCCAGCACTTTGCTTCTTCCTATTCTCATGTGGTCTTCATTTACCATGAACATTACTTGTGTTCCCTCTCTGTTCTTGATCCAGTTGGGATCTCCCGCTCCCCAGAGTTCTCTTTCACTCGCCCCTCGCCCCTCGCCCCTCATTACCCCCACTCACATCCAAAATGGTGTTTTTTTAATATATAGTGAAATGGGACTTAAAAGATTTGTTTAAATGAGATAGTCTGCTTAGTCCAAAATGACTGCCTTATACCTGACAGGTCCAGAATACTGTAACTGTTCAATCTATGAGGCTGGATGTCTCAGCAGTCACGCTCTGGTGATGAATCCTGCTGGAGAACTGCTGCTCTTCTGGGAGAATCAAGAAGCTCCTTCCAATATCCCTGAAGGAATAGAGCAGTGGCAGCAACAGGCTGAATGATCTTGCTAACAAGGGTGAAGGCAAGCAGGCAGAAAAGCAAGGTTTCCTTCTTCAGTGTCCTTTCACCTTGGCTGCCACTGGATAATGCTGCTCACATTTAGGGTGAGTCTTCCCTCTTCAAATCAGCAAAGATGACCACAGCTAAGACTCCAGCAATAGTGGATACATAGCCTGAACTAGCCATCTCCTGTGATCAGATAGGTGACTAAGCCAATTGTCATCAGAGAGCCTTCATCCAGTAACTGATGGAAACAGACACAGAGAGCCACAGCCAAAGAGCCTAACAAACCAGCAAGCCTGTGTGGGACCAACCTCCTTCCTCTACATATGTGTGACAATTGTATAGCTTTTTCTACTTGTAGGGAAGCAAGATCTGTCCCTAACACTTTAGCTGGCTCTTGGGAACTTATTCATCATACTGAATTACCTTGCCTGACCTTAATAAAAGGGGAAGTGCTTAGTCTTATAGAAACTTGATATGCCATGCTTTGTTGATACCCATAGGAGGCTTTCTCCTCTCTGAACAGAAACAGATAAGTGGATTGGGGGTCATAGAGAAGGTGGGGGAATATATGGGAAGAGAGGAAGGATGGAAGACGTTGGTCAGACTGTAAAATAAATAAATAAATAAATAAATAAATAAATGGAAATTCCCAGCAGGATTGCTCAGTGGCCTACCTGTTAGTTGATTACAGAAGCAGTCAAGTTGATAACCAAGATTCACCACTACAAGAAAAAACACAAAACGAAGACAGAGATGTCAGGCTTCCATTCTGTTTTGAGCTACTTTTATGTGCCTTTTTGAACTCTGCCCTGGTTCCTCACTGCCACTGAGTGAGGCTGTTTCTCACTCTACCCAGGATAAGGTTTAAGCTGGGGCAAAAAATGCATTCTTCCAAACACAGTATGAGGTGTCATCTGAGAATTCATCCAAGATAAATAACATTTCAATGCACTGTATATGTGCAATATTTAATGTTCTAAGCTGATATAGAAATATATTTTAAAAACTATTTGGATGTGGAACATAATGTCCAAATTCCAAATCCCATTGAAGCAAGTGCCTATATTGTGGAGTAAGGCTCAGATCTCTGCAGAGAATTGTTACTGGTTCATATATTATTTTGCTTTTTGATATTTTGCTTAACATAGAACTCTTTGAGGTACTTCTGATTCTCAAAGATCTATGTTTCAAGGAGCTGAAGAGACCACTAGGCAATTAAGAGTGCTTATCTCTCTCTAAGAGTATAAGAGTACATATTCTAGCACCTACATCAGGTGGTGCCCAAGATACCAGACACCCTCTTTCAGTTCCCATGGACACACGTGAACATGCACACACAGAACCACACACACACACACACACACACATGTGCACAGAAAGAGAGAGACACATGCACATACATGCAGAGAATAAAATAAATCCAATGTGATTTATCACAATCATAGACCTTTCTTTCTTTTGCCTTTTCTTTCTTTCTTTTTTTTTTTCAGAACAAGACAGTAGATACCAGGAGAAGACATTTGCAGAAGAATAGCCCTTACCATCACAGAGAAAGAAACACTAGCTGAGGAGCAGACAGAAGGGACCATAGACACAGATTCCCAGCATTTTGACTTGGGGCAGAGCCATTCTTTTTTTCCTCTGCCATTTAAACCATGTGTGCTGCAAAGTCAAGTGTGTGTTATAATATATAGATTTCTTTCACAGTTTAAACACACTGGCATTTCTTTAGTGCTTTTTGAGTAGTTTAAGATCTACTGTGGTTGTCATTTAAAATCTGTCTTCTCTGGAACTGAAAGGTCTTCCTAGTAACACTTCAGTGTGCTTGCTCACCCCTAAGAGATGGAGCTGGGTAAAATGAGGACGCAGGGCTGTGCATTTGAGAACAAGTCTCTGAATATGCAGCGTGTTCCCAAGACTGGCTGAAAGATCAAAGGGAATGTTGGCTACAAATGATGAAGTTTTGGTCAGATTCCTAGCTCTATTATGATGAACAGAAGCACACTTTGCAAACTTGAACTCTTTTTTCCAGCTTTATATTGCTGGAGTATTAATTGTTTCATAATGATATGATGATGAAAACAAAAGAAGAGCTTTGTAAAAATGGAAATAAACATAACAACCTGAAACCAGTACCACAAGTGCAACCAACCAGGATTACAGTCTGAATCCCAAAAAGTCAAGTTTGGCCACCCATCCTTGAGAAGTCAACTGAAACATCCAGATTAACAGTAAGAAGCAGAAAGGAGAAACACATTCAGTTGTAGCCATATTGAAAAGAGCAATAGAGAGATCCAATGCCTTGCTCCCCAGGTCCATATTCTGAGTCCCAAAGTAAGGTGAAATTTTGAATAGAGAGACAGGGATATGCACGTCTAAGCAGTCCTAGTCAGGGTTTGGTTTTGCCCGCCATTGACCCATCCCTGTCCTGGCTTCAGTTTAATCCTGTAACGTCATCTGAGAAGTTGCAAATCGCTTTCTAGGAGACAAATGCCTGTCTAATGCTCCTTCCTCCTCCAAACATCAGGTTCCTGGGAAAATTATAGTTTCTTGGGGTCCAGTTTTTCAATAGTTTGATAGTCATATTGAGGGACACAGGTCTCTCTCTCTCTCTCTCTCTCTCTCTCTCTCTCTCTCTCTCTCT
>CABHPQ010122718.1:17747-41937 GCA_902168405.1 Peromyscus aztecus
TCTCTCTCTCTCTCTCTCTCTCTCTCTCTCTCTCTCTCTCTCTCTTGGTTTTTCGAAACAGGGTTTCTCTGTGTAACTTTGGAGCCTGTCCTGAACATCACTTTATAGCCCAGACTGGCCTCAAACTCACAGAGATCCTCCTGCCTCTGCCTCCCGAGTGCTGGAATTAAAGGCATGTGCCAGCACTGCCAGGCCAGGTGTCTTTTTAGAATGGCTTCATTTCTACCAATCTGGCTGCATAAATTCTGACTGAAATCAACAAAGGGGTAATAACAAAGAGATGAAAAGCATATCAAGCCTAGACACTGGGAGATTACTTTACTCACATACCACAGATGTGAATGGATGTCTGTTAGATATAGCATGTATGAAGTCATATGGAAAATAAGACTGGCAGTAAATCTGAACCAGAAGAACACTTCTTCACCAAAAGGAGAAAATAAGTGATTCTGAAAGAATCAATTTAGAAGTTAAATAACCATTTTTTTTATTTTAACCCAGAAAAAAAGTTAAGATCTAGAGATCTGAGTCATAAAGAAAGTGTGAGATGATGGAATAGTTGAAGAATGTAACATACTAGGCTTCTTTATTTGACTGGAAACAACTAGAAATGAAGCCAAGGGCTCCCACATACAATTGGCAAATGTGATTGTCACCTGACACAATCTAAAATTACCTGAGAAGAGAGTCCCAACGAGATATTATCTAGATCACGATGGTCTATGGGAAATGTTCTTGACATTTTAACAGATGTGGAAAGACTCAGCCCACTGTGATTAGCACCATTCCCTAGGCAGTGGATCATGAACTTTCAAGAGTAGAGAAATAGAACTTGTTACTAGGCACAAATTCATTTATTCTCTTTACTCTAGACTGTGAAGGTGAAGATGTACTTCAAACTAGATGCTGATGCTGAGGCCACAGAGCAGTGTTGCTTACTGGCTTACTCCCCATGGCTTGCTCAGTCTTCTTTCTTATAGAACCTGGAATCACCTTCTCAAGCATGGTACCAGTCACAAGGACCTGGAACTTGCCCCATCAATCACAAATTAAGAAAATTTCCTACAGCTTATGAGGCATTTTCTCAATTGAGGCTCCTTCCTTTCAGTGAACTCTAGCTTATGTTAAGTTGGCATGAAACTAGACAGCACACCGTACATAAACCCCAAAAACAGGGAATGTAAGGAAATAAATAATTGACTGCTTATAACAGAATAGTAGAAATGAACAGTTACTGAGAAAAAATTAAACATGAGGACAAGAACATGACGAATATTTAAATAGAAGCTTGGAATATAAACAATCTGGCTAAATAAATTCCTAGAATAAATGAAACAAAGGATTTTTAAAAATATATAATGAAGGCAAAAGATGTGAGATGAAAAAAAGAATAATATAAAACAGGAAAAACTGAAAACAAAAACATTTAATTTTTACATACTAATTTGATGAGAAAGAGGATAAGGAATATCTTACATGAGGCTTGGTATGTAGCTCAGGAGTAGAGTTTGTCTATCATTTATAATGACTTACATTTGGTACCCATTGCCACAGAATGAGAAGACAAAAGAATCCATAAAATCTAAAATTGAGAGTCTGAGACATATTTCAAATTGTGTAAATTTGCTGCCAATAGGTAAATTACTAATTTGCCATTCATTTGTCTTTGAATTAGATGGTACATCAAGCATGGGAGATGCTTTGCTACAGAGGATTCCTGGTGTAGAAAATGGAGCCATGAGTAGAAGGAAACACCTACTTTTAGGCAGCTGCAGCAGAGAATAAAAGAAGTGTAAGCAGAGTATGCTTTCCAGACCACTGGTTCCCCAATAAATGCACAGAGACTTAATATTAATTATAAATGTTTTGCTGATAACTCATGCTTGTTACTAGCTAACTCTTACATTTTAAATTAGCCTGTATTTCTTGTTTACCATCTGCCATCAAGGAGTACCTTCTCTCAACATGGTTCATTCATCTTGTATCTATCTGAGTCTCTTGCAACTCCTAAGACTCTACCCTTCTTCTTCCCAGAGTCCTTTCAGTTTGGTTCTTCCACTTAAGTCCTACCTGTCCAGCTATTAGCCAGTCAGTTTTTTTATTAACCAATGATAGTAATACATATTTACAGTTTACAAATTTATTCCACAGAAAAGAAGTTTCATCATAACTGTGCAATTTATTCTCTGAATCTCTTGTCTCCATTCTGTCCCCTTCAGTTTTCTGCTATGAATACCAGTTTTTCCATCTAAATAGCATGGCAGTAGATCCAGTAAAGGCAATGGATGATGGATAAGTCTAAGAATATGGGAAGTCACATGAGATTCCCTCAATTAAAGAAGTAGCCACTGGATTCAGAACAAGTCCCTGCTAGTCAGAAATTACAGTGTCAGTGCTAATCTCAGATGCTAGCTGTCTTCCACTTTCCTTTGGCAGGCCCCCCAGCCTAGCATCCTCCTGATCTTTACACTCCAAGAGCAACTGCACCTGCTCAGGAAAGAGAAATGACTTCCTTTGCATATAAGAGGTATGCCCAAGTGCCTTCCCAGTAACATTTCATAGGTAGAATTGAAAGGGGAAAGAAGTTTCTCTGAGAAAAAGAAGTGATTCTCTGGGTTATTATTCTACAATGTAATCGACATTTTTAAAAGAATTTTGATCATTGGTGATATTGAGAGTTGAATTATCCAAATGGCAACAATCTCAGAAAAGAATCATGCTGAATATAAAATGTTCTTGTTCTAACAACCCAGGGTTTGTCTTAACAAACAAGAGTTTGAGCCCCCACATCTATTTCTGAGTGTGTCAAGGTGGGAACTTCAAAGAGCTTCCTATCACATCAAGTGCTCAGCTTGACTTATCCACTCTTTCTTTTACCCTCAATTGCACACCCTTTCTGCCAGTTTACTCATGGAGATATCATCTATTTCCCCTTCCAAGGGCAATCCATGCATCCCTTTTAGGGTCCTCCTTGTTATCTAGCTTCTCTGGAGCTGTGAGTTGTAGTCTGGTTATCCTTTGCTTTACATTTAGCATCCACTTGTGAGTGAGTACACACCATGTTTCTTTTTCTGAGTCTGGGTTACCTCACTCAGGATGATGTTTTCTAGTTCTATCCATTTGCCTCCAAATTTCATGATGTCATTGTTTTTTATTGATGAGTAGTACTTCATTGTGTATATGTACCACATTTTCTTTATCCATTCTTCAGTTGAGGGCCATTTAGGTTATTTCCAGGCCTTGGCTATTACAAATAATGCTGCAATGAACATAGTTGAGCAAGTCTCCTTGTGGTATGATTGAGAATTCCTTGGGTATATGCCCAAGAGTATTATCATTGGGTCTTGAAGTAGATTGATTCCCAATTTTCTGAGAAACTGCCACGCTGATTACCAAAGTAGCTGTACAAGTTGATCATGTCTTTAGATGCTGAAAAAGCCTTTGACAAAAATCCAACACCCCTTCATTATAGTGGTATTCTATTTGTACTGAAATGTGATTTTATTTGTATGTTAATAAATAAAGTTGCCTAGAGGTCAGAGTTATTAGCAAACCGTAGGGAAAGCCAGGGCGGTGGTGGTGCATGCCTTTAATCCCAGTACTCAGCAAGCAGAACTAGGTAGATCTCTGTGTGTTCAAGGATACAGCCAACATTGGAGACACACGCCTTTGATCTCAATACCAACCATAGAAGACCTGGAGGTCTGCACAGACAGACCCTGATGAGGCAGTCACGTAGTTACAGGCCCTGACGAGGCAGTCACGTAGTTGGGTTTACAACCAATGAGAAGGAAGAACCAGAACTCTATTTAAGGATGAACGCACAGGAAGTAGTTCCTTTTTCGGAGAGGTTTCTTGGCGGAAGAAGCTAGCCAGCAGCACACGGGTAAGCTCCTAGCTCTGACCTCTTGGGCTTTTATCTTTACCTTGGCTCTGTGTTTCTTATTTAATAAGACGGTTAGTTACATCTACACTTCATGATAAAGGTCTTGGAGAGATCAGGAATACAAGAAACATACCTTCTCTCCTTTCATACAACATTGGTTTAAACTGTTTGGGAGGCATCCAGGCAGTGGGACCGGGTCCTGTGCTCATTGCATGAGTTGGCTGTTTGAAACCTGGGGCTTATGCAGGGTCGCTTGGCTCGGCCTGGGAGGAGGGGACTGGCCCTGCCTGGACTGAGTCTACCAGGTTGATCTCAGTCCTCAGGGGAGGCTTTGCCCTGGGGAGGTGGGAATGGGGTGTGGGCTGGGTGGAAGGGGAGGGGGGTGGGGGGGGAAGAACAAGGGAATCTGTGGCTGATATGTAGAACTGAATGGTATTGTAAAATAAAATAAAAAAAGAAACATACCTAAACATAATAAAGATAATTTACAGCAAGTCAAGAGCCAACATCAAATTAAATGGAGAGAAACTCAAAGCAATTCCATTAAAATCAGGAAAAAGACCAGGTTGTTCACTATCCCTATATCTATTCTCATACTTGAAGTTCTAGCTACAGAAATAAGACAACAAAAAGAGATCAAGGGGCTATAAATTATAAAGGAAGAAGTCAAACTTTCGCTATTTGCAGATGATATGATAGTATGCATAAGTTCCCCCCAAAATTCTACCAGGGAGCGCCTACAGTTTATAAATACCTTCAGTAATGTGGCAGGATACAAGATTAACCAAAAAACAAAACCAAAAAACAAAAAACAAAAAAATACCCCAGTAGCTCTCCTATATACAAATGATAAGTGAGCTGAGAAAGGAATCAGAGAAATATCACCCTTTACAACAGCCACAAATAATATTAAATACCTTGGGGGTAACTCTAACTAAGCAATTGAAAGACCTGTATGACAAGAACTTTAAGTCTCTGGAGAAAGAATTTGAAGAATATATCAGAAAATGATTTATCCACTCTTAGGACCTCCTGCCTAGTGAATGGTGTCACTCACAGTCAACTTAATCTTCCCACATCAATTAATTTAATAAGACAATATCTGCATGCCATGCCTACAGGCCCATCCAAGGTAGAAAACTCTTCACTGAGCCTCTCTTCACAAATGCTGGGTTGTGTCAGCTTGACAATTAAAGCTCACCATCACAGGCAGTGGATAAAATAAGGGGATCAAAAGGTATCTCAACAGCCTTGCCTTAAAATGAAGAAATTCCATGGGGAACTGACATGATTCAGTGGGACAAAACAGCTTTCTCAGAACAACTTTTGGGTTAACACCATAGAAATTAAATTCAGTAGGATTCAGATAAGAACATTATGACATTATGAGAAAAGATCAGGATCCTTAAAAAAGTAAATAAAACACCAATAATAGTGATGAGCCAAAGAATTTCCAGATTCTGATCCCTGTAGAAGCAGTTTTAAAATACAGCTCCCAAGGCTAGCAAGAGAGCTAAGTTGACAAAGAGTCTTGAAAGGAAGATGTCTTGAGTTTGATCCCCGGAATCCATAAAAAAATAAATATATTAAAGAATAACTGCCAAGCTTTTACAGGTATACTTTTGTAATCTTAGCTCTGGGAAGCTGAAGTTATGCAAATTCCTGGAACTTGCTGGCCAACCAGTAGAGTCTACTTAGTAAGTTCCAATCCAGTGAAGATCTTATTGCAAAACACAAGCAAATAAACGACAAAAGTGGAATAAATTTGGTAAGTGACATCTGAAGTTGTCCTCTGGCTTCCTCATACATGCACACTTACACACACACACACACCAAAAATATAGTCACTAAATATTTTGACATCCCTACCATTGTGATAATCAGACCATATTCTCATCAGCATAGATACTTGAGTTGATCATATCAAAGGTCAGATCATACCCTTTTCAAACTTTCTTCTGCATTAGAAATTTTATATCTTGCTTCTTGTCCTTCAGTTTAAAACTTAGCTACTATGGCACAACATAGCCCATGTATATTCCTCTCTATGTTGTGACTTCATAATGAAAAACAAGTGAAGAAGAGAAATTGTACCCTGATTCAGAACTGTCATCACAGGATAAGGGAAAACAGCCACGTGTATATTTTTAACATTCTTTCCATGGATTATCAGATAATGAACGAAGGAAAGAAATCTTCCCACTGACAAATTTTCAAAAACTACACCTTGTTTTCATTTATCTCCTGGAGAGATATGGCCTCGGGCAAAGATGCATACTGATTTGTAGCAGTGACTAATAGTCTGGTCAGACGCCTAATAAAGAAAGAGCGGTAAGAGGATTTTGTGCTAAGGAGTCTTGTGGAAAGAGGATGTGGCTAACAATCAAAGAATGAACTCAGAGCAGTGCTAAAAATCACTGGTTCATGACAACATAGATCCAAAATAAAAATAAAAACCAGGTCTTTCATTGTAGATTCAAGATACTTAGAAAGTGCTTTTCAACACATACAACTATGTGCATATACACAGAGACTAGTATTGTTCAATACACTTACTTGTACATTCGGAAAGGCTAAGCTACTATACATGGATTTTAGCCTCCTTTCCCAGCCAAGCCAGCTTTCTCAATGACCTTAGAACCAAGAGAAGGGCTAGAAAGAGATGGTTCAGTGACTAAGAATGCTTGTTGCTCTTGCAAAGGACCTGAGTTTGGTTCTCAGCATACATGTTAGATGGCTTACAACTACCTGTAACACCAGCTCCAGGGGATCTGACACCCTCTTCTGGCCTCCACAGGTACCTGTACACACACAGCATACAGTCACATAGATACATGGCAGACAGAAGTAAATGACATAATAATCTTTAAATTAATATATTATTTTATGTGTCCGGATGTTTTGCTTGCATGTATGTCTGCATCACATTGTGTTCAGTATACACAGAAGCCAGAAAAAGTGTTGGATTTGTTTTAACGAGTTACAAATGGTTGTGTGAGTGCTAACAATGGAACCAACGTCCTCTGGAAGGGCAGCCAGTGCTCTTAACCCCTATGCCACCTCTCCAGTCCCATTCATTTCTTTAAGAAAGCAGTTAAGGGGAGTGTATCAAGCCTATCTGTGTGGTTAACTACATGGTCATTCCCCTTAGGAGGCTCTGCTTCACTGTTGTTCTTGCTGAGGTTGCCATTCAATCTGTGAGATGCCACCACACATTAGAGTTCCAGCTAGCATTCTAGTTGTAGGTTGATTACATGTGACCCGTTTCCTTGCAAAGGGGGCAAAGATTTCTCCCTACCAAATAGACACCTAATCTAGATTTGAAGTGACTCTCCCTGCCACTGTCAATATCAGTCATCCATGAAATTACTCAGTGCCTTCTGTTAGGATCCAACCATGAAACCAATTCAAAATAAAAGAAATAAACAAGAGGCCAATGCTTGGGAGGTTCTTTGGCCTTATTTTCTATCTATCAAGCTGTAAGCAACTGATTTCCTATATAGTGGGAAAATCAGCTGGAATTTGGAGGGACAACACATTTCAATGAGAGATGCTGTGCTTCTCCCATAGAGATAACTGCAGTGCTATGAATAAAGAATTCACAGTTGAGTAGGCAAGGGCATCTGCTAGTATTATAGTCAATAATCCATTTCAAATGTGTTAACTTCTTCAGGTTGTCAAACTAGGGACCTTACTGTGTAAGGCAAAGAGCCCCTAATCGTACCTCCACTGAACTACAAGCCAAAAGGATAACTCAGCTTTGTAGGACTCCTAATGTCAGTAGGGAAAAAGTTGGAGAGGAGAGAAATATTTATTCCTATCGAATTTATTCATATTTAATCTACCTGCCCATTACAAATCTGATAGGAATAGTAATTTCTAGAATATGGGAAGGTTTGGCTGAAGAGATGGCTCAGCCATTAACGACTAGGCTCACAACCAAAATTATAAGAAAATGGGGAGGTTCGGTGAGGGCTGGGAAAAGGGAAGGTAGGGGAAACTTTGGTTGGGATGTAAAAACAAAAAGATAAATAAATTAACAAAACAAAGCAAAAAAGAAAATGAATACTTCTTCTCACTGGCTTATCTTCTATTCTACAATCTTGGTGCTGAAGAACATTTTTTACTCATTTTGAAATTATTTCTAATTATGTGTATGAATGTGAGTGGACGTGTGCATATAAGTGCAGTAGACTGCAGAGTACAAAAGGGGGCATCAGAGTCCCAGAACTCCATTTCCAGATAGTTATGTGCTGCCTCACATGGGGAGTGAGAGCTGAACACCAGTCCTCTGCAAGAACGCTATGCCATTCTTACTCCCTAGCCATCTCTCCAGCCCCAAGACCCTTTTACTTAAATTGAGGATTTTCCTTCTTCTACTAAAGTTAAGTTGTGGAGTGAATTCATGTGGCACATGGAACAGAGAGTAAAGACAGGAATTCATGCATAAGTGTCATATGCAAAATCATGGGTATCTGTTCCACCATGCAATTTCACAGTTGCCAAAAATAAATACATTATACATTTTAATATGGATATTTCTTTCACTCTTCCATCTTATGTGGGCAATCTTGTGAAGGGAAAAATTACTATTATTCCTCCTCTAGATAAAATAAATTGCATCTGATCATGATAAGAAAAAATGAGCATCCTAAGATACTTTGCAGTTAGCAAATACAGTGTAAACTAGAATTTGTTGGGCTGCATGTAGCAACATCTAAAATCAAGCTTATTTTAACTGTCCTATGACTGAACAGTCAGAAATAGTGGTATTTTCTCAGCTTAGCTTCTTATCTCTCTTCTGTATGTCATCTCCCTTTTCTATATCATTTAGAAGCTGGTGGCCTTAAATAGAATGTTCTTTACATGATAATATAAGAATAACACAGTAAAGGAGACCACTACTTTCCTCCTGTCTTTGTCTAAAATTTGTTGGTTTTTTTTTTGAGTAACCTTTAGAAATTTCTTCTCAAAACTTACTAGCTATAATTAAATTGTATTTCTAATGCTAAACATCTCTGGGATATAGGAGATGCTGATATATATATATATAAAACATGGAGGCAGGAGTACAGTCATTGCTGAGATATGTGTGGTAGTGCAGGAAAAGACAAAAGATACAAATTACCATTGATGAAGTGATGTTTAAAAGGGCAAAACAGAGGCATATGTAAGTAGTTAACCAGTAATGTCTTCTATAATCACTATGGTGGTTTGAGTGAAAAATGTGCCCCTTAGGCTCTTGTACTTGAGCAAGTTACAGAACCTTTAGGAAAGTCCCCTTACTGGAGGAAATATGACATTGGGGTTGGGCTTTGATAATTTTTTTAAAAGTCCTTTTGGGTTCTCTCTCTGCTTTCTGTGTAGGGCTGAATGCATGATGTCTCTTCTTCTTGTTCCTGTTGCTGTGCCCACTCACCATAATGGACTCCATTATGAAACCAGAAGCCTAAATAAACTCTTCTGTAGAAGGTTTTAGGTCACATTTTATCATAACAATAAAAAGTAAAAAAAAGAGAAGATAACATTTAAATGCAGCATAAAGTTGGAATGCAGACACTGGCAGAGAGTATATCACATTTCCTATCCAAAATAATGTATAGGCTTTTTTAAGATAATGCATAGTGGTGTTGAGATAATCTCTTTTGTACAGTATGTGAAGATGTGTCACAGTTTAACTTCACCTGCCTAAGACATCTTCCAATTGCTTTAATAAAGAACTGAACAGCCAATAGCTAGACAGGAGAGGATAGGTGAGGAGAGAAAGGAACTCTGGGAAAGTGTGAGAGGCACAGGAAATTCTCAAGCCAGAGGTGGAGGAATCTGGGCATAAAGTACTGAGGAGAGGTAATGAGGCACATGGCAAAATGTATATTAATATAAACATGTTAGTTTAAGTTTTAAGAGCTTGTTGGGAACAAGCCTAAGCTAAGGCCAAGCTTTCATAATTAATGAAAATTCTCCATGTCATTATTTGGGAGCTGGTGATTCAAGGAAAGATCTGCTACATAGTAAAGTGTGGGTCGTGGGAGAATAATGTTATTGGAGTATCTTTGAGTGCATGAAAAATAGTATTTTATACTTCACTCAAGGGTGTACCTCCAGGTTCTGTCTTTGGGACATATAATTCAGTTCCTTTACTCACAGCTGAATCACTTCACCATAGACTCTTGAGCCTTGGGGCCAGTTTAGAGAATGTTGTCTCTAAAAGTTGAAGTTTTAATGCAGTAAACCAAAACCTGGATCTCTCATCCACTTTGCAAGAACTTAGAGGAGATTCATAAAATAAATCCAACTAGAAGCTGTAAATGTGGCTCAGCTGATATAGCACTTGGACAGTTCATGTGAAGCAGTAGTTTCACATACATGTAACCCCCAACTCTTGTGAGTTGGAGGCAGGCAGATCAAGAGTTCAAGGTCAGTCTCTCTACCTAGCAAAACTGGAGCCTTTCAGCTGTGTGAAGCCCTGCCTCAAAGTGTGTGGGGGGAGTGGAGGGACAGATAGTAGATAGCTCAGCTCATTGTGATCATTTATCACTGGAAATTTGCTTGTGTAACAATTCTCCCCAGGCTGGAAAGAATTTTAGTTGTCTTGTTCTGTTGTCTTTGCTTTTTTTTTCTGGTGCTATTACTTGATTTGCTGATATTGTTGTTGTACACACAACCTGACTTAACTTTGAAAGTAAAAACACACTGTTAAATAAGAAATTATAAAGAAGAATACTGGAGAGTGTGGTGGTATTGTGTTCCCCAAAATATTGTGTATGCTAATAAACTTATCTGGGGTCAGAGAACAAGACAGCCACAATGTTAAACATGAGGATAGGCAGTGGTAGCATACGCCTTTAATCCTAGCATTCCAGAGACAGAAATCCCTCTGGATCTCTGTGAGTTCAAGGCCACATTGGAAATGGCCAGGCGGGGTGACACACGCCTTTAATCCCAGAAAGCAAGTCTTCAATCCCAGGGAGTGGCAGTAGAAAGCAGAAAGGTATATAAGGCGTGAGGACCAGAAACTAGAGGCATTTGCCCTGGAGAGGCATTTGGCCTGGAGAAGCATTTGGCCTGGTTAAGCTTTCAGGCTTCTAGCAGCAGTTCAGCTGAGACCCATTCTGGATGAAGACTCAGAAGCCTCCAGTCTGAGGAAACAAGACCAGCTGAGGATCCGGCAAGGTGAGATAGCTGTGGCTTGTTCTGTCTCTGACCATCCAGCATTTCACCCCAATAACTGGCTCAGGTTTGATTTTATTAATAAGAACTTTTAAGACTCATGCTACAGGAGAGTCTAAATAGATTTGCACAAGAAGACTTGCTCTGTTAGAAATTAAACTGCAATTAGAATCCAATGCCACTAACTGTGGCCAGTTATTAGTTTTCAGAGACAGTTATAAAAGCATGCAACACTTGACATCATAGTGCCAGGTTTAGTGTAATATCTGTATTAAGAAAGTATTTAGTCTGTCCTAGTTCTTAGGCAAACTGAGAGATCACTGCCCCTGCTAAAAGTGCCCTGGCAAGTTTCCTGACATTTTCTCAGATTTAGAGTCCTTTTGTTTGTCTTATAGACAGTTTTATTTTTGAGAACCCCACCCTTCAACAAGATTTTCCCACTTTAAGACAAAATGTGGTACATATACACAATGGAATACTACACGGCAGAGAAAAACAATGACGGCATGAAATTTGCAGGCAAATAGATGGAACTAGAAAAAATCATCCTGAGTGAGGTAACCCAAACCCAGAAGGACAAACATGGTATGGACTCACTCATAAGTGGTTACTAGATATAAAGCAAAGAACAATCAGACTGCAACCCACAGAACCAGGGAGGATATATATAGCAGGGGGGACCCTAGGATGACTATGGATTATAATAAGTTTCGGTTTTACTCAATTACTGAGCAAGCCTCAATGAAACATTTCACTATTAGGATAAGAATTTATACTATATCAAGCTGATAATAGAAAAATAAATAAATGAATAAAAATGGAAAAAAGGACATCTGAGAATAAGAGTGTGTTCTGAATGCAAATTGGACATAGATCCCCTAAGTTTAGTTTATAATGTAACATGATTGTCAGTTCCCATAAGTGTAATGAAGGGAAAACACAAAAATACAGTTTTATAAAAGAAAAGGCAACAAAAAGATAATGAAAAGCTTGATAAATAGGTATGTGACATAGTCATGGATGACAGATAGGTTATAGATTATAGATACAGAGAGAATAATAAATTATAGACAGATGACAGATATAAAATAGATGATAGGTAGAAGATAGATAGTTGGATAGATAGATAGATGATAGATAGATAGATAGATAGATAGATAGACAGATAGATAGACAGAATGGCAAAGGGATCCTAAGTTGTGAGTTCATTTCTGAAATAGTTTGTATTCTGAGATATTAATCTTTTGTGAATTTGTATACTTCTTTGAAACAGTCGTGCCTGGTCTTTATCAAGTGTTATTTAATTCTGTTTGGGCCTTGAAATCTTCTGAACATCTAGAAAATGTTATGGGTATTTATGCTTATTTTTTCATGGATCATGGAATACAAAGAAAAGTTGAAGCTCTTAACCTATGACTCTCTTTCACATCAAGGACACAGATTTAAATGTGTAAAATAAAGTGTCACAGACACACCATGTGCATCTCACAGGTCAACTATATAAGTAGTTCTTTGGCAAATAAAAAAGAAAAGAAAAGTGTGTAAAAATATTTGGAAGCAGAGGTCATGTTAAAGAGCTCATCTATCAAGCATTTCCATGATTTCAAGCACTCTTTAGCTTTAACTTTGTGTAATAGACACAGCTGAGTCAGAAGGACTGATACTCTACATTGTAAGCACTTGTCCCCAGATAGTGTACTGATAATTAAGACGTCCTGTAGCAGGAATCAGTTGGTCTTCAGCTATCAGTCTCGGTATTTTGAACACACAAGTCCCCGGGCCTCTATGTCACAGAACTCACATGTTGTCTAGCAATTTCCTATGATATAAAGCCCTCCATTTTGAGGGAAGCTATTATCAAGATACACGACATTCCAAAGAGAAGTAAAACATTTCATCACATAGGGAGACCCCTTAAGGAACAGGGTGTTCCAAAGAAAAGTGCAACATTCCAACCTGAAGGGAAGCACTTTAGGTTCCATAAGTAAACAACTCCAAAGCTTCAGGGAGTCCCTGAAACTGACCAGATTCACTAGGCCCTTCTGACCCAAAGCATATAGAATAATAAGAACTGCTGAAAATCACTGACAGACAAGCTGAGCTACCCAGAAGAGTCTCAAATCAGCCAAGTAGCCTGAAAGAAGCAGTGACCAGCAAAATTGCCTGGAAGAAGCTCAGAGTGCTCTGGAAAGGACATTCTCTAACTTGTTAAGCTTCCTTCAGCTGGCAGTACATTCCAGATTTCCATCTTTCATGACAAAGTTGGAAAACTGTGCTAAACTAGTCTTTTGATGATGTCTTTGTCAGAATCATTTTCTGCTCCTTTTAGTAACCCATTGCCTCATATCCTCTAAGCAACTTCAATAGAACTCTTTGGTTCACCAAGTTGAATATACTGGTCTGCATTTAATGCCCTTTCTGGAGTGAATAAATATTTTCTCATGTTCCTCCAGACTAGTGTCACACAACACATGTAAACATCTGACTGAGTGACAATGTAATTATTTGAAATGAATTTGAACAATTTCTCTCAATTATCTGTGATTCAATCATATTAATAATAAGGTTTGTATTAGAACTATACTGGCAGAAAACCGTAGGCTTATGTGTTATGTAAGAAAGTTAAATTTGCACTCTACACTTAGCACCTAGATAATGCATCCTTAAGCATAATTCTTAGTGTCCCAGCTTCAGATATACAAATGACTTGATATGGTAGGGCTATTGTGGCCCTTAGAAAGTAGAAAGCAATGTGTCCACTGCACTTAACTCTTTTCTTTGCTGAAAAGCAGTGCAAATGTAGGAGGGGTACCAAAAGGACATGACTTAAAAAAATAAGGTGGAAGCCTAAATCAAACCATCAAATCAAATCAAATCAGAGCATCTGACTGCATTAATACATTCCATATAAAGACTGGTTGCCAGAGCCGGGCGGTGGTGGTGCACGCCTTTAATCCCAGCACTCGGGAGGCAGAGCCAGGCAGATCTCTGTGAGTTCAAGGCCAGCCTTGGCTACTAAGTGAGTTCCATGAAAGGTGCAAAGCTACACAGAGAAACCCTGTCTTGAAAAACCAAAAAAAAAAAAAAAAATAAGACTGGTTGCCAACTTCTGTATGCATTCATTTTTAAGCAATATGAGTAATAAACTAATTAAATTTTCCAGGAAGCACTGGCCCATTCCCAGGTTGTTCAATTGTAGAAGCCAAAAGGACATTGTCTCCTTTTATTCAGGGAGGAATTGATTGATTCTGAGCAACAGTTACAAAGATTTGGTTAGAAAAAGTGTTTTATTAAAATGCTTTGACACTGAATGAATTTACCGATAAGCCTTGTTGGAAATACAGATTGGAGAAGAAAGCTCAGTGGATGAAGAAATAAAGCACCTGCAAGTGTGAGCACTGGAGTTCACGTTCAGAACCCAAATCAAATCAGAAGCCTTGGCAGCCCATCTGTAATTCCAGTTCCTGGAGAAGGGAGAAACAAGGAATCTCCAGAGCAAGGTGGCTGGTTACATTACCCAAATCAGTGAACTCAGGGTCAAGTGACTTTGCCTAGTAAAGTGCAAAGCAATCAAGGAAGATATCTGATACTAACCTCTGTTTTCCACACACACATTTGTACTCACAATACATGCTCAGATGAACATGCAGACACACACATTCACACAAAACAAAAAGAGACATCTGCCTTCTATATACAAGTCAGGGCAAATGACTGTAAGCTCTGTGTCTTTGTGACCTCTTATAACATTCTCTAAAGCAGATCATGTCCTTTAAAGCAGTCAAGGGAGTTTAGCATCTTGTTAAAAACATTGAGAACTCAATAAATTCATCAGATTTATGCCTCTGCTCAGATAATTAGGATCATGCATTCTTTTTTCGAATCTTTCTTTTAAATTCTAGTGTTAGTGTTTGAGTGCTCATCTTGTTTCTCAGTTTAGATGCCAATTCCCAAGAATTTTTTGAACATAACTTTAGTACCTCACAAAACACAGGCAGATAAACTGTAACTCAGAGTCTAAACCTAACCCGTCTCTTTTTGTAACTCAAGCTATATTAAGCAGCCATGTCCATTTGTTTATGAATTATCTGTGGCTATTATCCTTTATAATTGCCAGTATTAGACAGTTGTGATAGAAATTATATGGCCTGTAAGGCTGAAAACATTTACAGAATAAGTTTCTTGGCTGTTGACCAAAACCAAACTCTCACTATGTGATTGGGTATCTTCACCCACAGTTTTTATTTTTGTGTTATAATTTCATCTCTCTGAAATAACTCATATTTTTTCTGAATTTCCTTTGCATTTTTCTTCTCTATATACATAATTTTTAAACTTTCAGTTTCACAATAAATTTAGACACTTATATACATCTGCTATAGCCAATGTTAGCAAGCACTGCCTATGTTTTGTTTGTGTGTCCTTAGAGCTTTAAAAAATATTTATTTCATTTTTAATACTATGTGTGTTCATATGGGTATGTGTGCACATGAGTGCAGGTATCAAAAGAGGCTAGAAGAAGGCAAAGATCACCTGGAATTAGAGTTGCAGGTGGTTATTAGCTGCTTGATGAGAATACTAGGAACTGAACTCAAGTCCTTCACAAGGACAATATGCACTCTGAATCTCTGAGCTGTGGTTCCTGACCCCTTCTTAGATTTTTACAAATGTCCTTTGCTATGGCATGTTTCTCTGTACCCTGTAAATATAGTTTGCTCTCATTGGTTGATAAATAAAGCTGTTTGGCCAATGGTTAGTCCAGGTAGTACATTCAAACTAAAGATGGAGATGAAGAAGGGTGGAGTCAGCAGAAGCTGCGAGCTACCACCAGGAGAAGCAAGATGTGAGAGAACAGGTAATGCCAGGAAGTCACATGGCAAAACATAGATTAATAGAAATGGGTTCAATTAAGTTATAAGAGCTAGTTAATAATGAGCCCGAGACAAAGGCCATACAGTTTGTACTTAATATAAGCCTCTGTATGTTTCCTTTGGATGATGCAGCCACAGGACCATGTCGGACACAGGAAAACTGCTGGTTATGGTCTTTTTTCTGCCTCAGGACTCTATAACATTGTATTTGTTCTCCTTGTAACTTTAATGTGTTTCAAATTTAGGTTCTCAGAATTTCTTTGGTTTTGATGGCCCACTATGTTTTAGGTGAGCTTAAATGAGGACCATGGGTGGAGTGCTAGCTAGTCATGCATTTGGTAGAACTTTAAATTCAGGTTGTCTAAGATGTTTCTTATTATCACACAGTTGTTTGAAGTCTTGAAGTTAAGGAAGCCAACTGCTGGTATTGGAGAGTTCCTGTCCAAAACTCAGCTAGCAGAATGTGACAAATGTTAGACAAGATGAAGATGAGGCCTATGAGAGCTTACTTGGTTTTGAGGGATCCTTACTTTGTGAAAGAGATAAAGGCCCTCCTAGAAGAGATAATCTATCCCTCTCTGCTTTTTCCACTCCTTCTACCATAGGAAGACACAGCCCCATACCCCTTCAGAATGCAGAAGCAAGGTACCATGTTTGAAGGAGAGAATAGGCTTTGCCAGACACATAAAGATCCTTTTTAACATACTGTTCTATTTTGAGCCTTTCTAACTGTTCAAAAATTATTTTATCTTCTTTATGAATTACTCATTCTACATTTGGATTAATACAACCAAAGAGGTAAAGTGACATTCTTGTGTGATTTCAAGTGTTCATATGATCAAGGCAACTTACTAGGACTAATGTTAATTGTGATGGCTAATGTTGACTATCAATTTGACAGGATATGGAATCACATAGGAGATAATCCTCTGGGGCATGTATATAAGGCATTATCTAAATTTGGTTAATTGACTTAGAAGTACTGATCCTGGATGTGAGTGGCACATGCTATAAGTTGGGATTCCATACTATATAAAAGGGAGGAAGTGAGATAAAAGTGTTGTTGAATTTAAAGGAAATAGTCTGTATTTGTTTGCTTCCTATTGCTACAGTAAAGATCATGATCAGAGGAAACCTGATAGGAAAGGATTTATTTAGCTTACAGATCCTGATTACAGTTCATCATTGAGGGAACCCAAGGCAGGAACTCTTAACAGGACAGAGAAACCTAAAGGCAGGAAATGAAGCAGAGGCCATGGAAGGATTCTGCTTACTGGCTTGCTTCTATGGCTTGCTGAGATTGATTTCTTATACAACCTATGACCAGCTGCCCAGGCTTGACAAAGTTCACAATGGGCTAGGCCATCCCAGGTCAATCACACTGCTTGAAAATATCCCATAGGCTTTACTACAGACCACTCTGATGGAGATATTTTCTCAACTTTATACCCAGACAACTCTAACTTGTATCACATTGGCAAAAACTAACTAGTATATAGAGTAATTTGTTTGACAGAGAAAATTTGAAGATAGGAGCATAGTCAAACTGTGGCATAGCTATTACCTACTATGCTTACCCAAATCTGTAGTCATAAAAAGCAAAGGGTTTTGCAAAAAGTATTTAAATTTTAGACAATGGGGATTTTTGAAATTGTAGAAATATATTTTGTATGCTACAATAGCCATGAGTCCATAGACAAGTGAAGGAAGTTTACACTTTAAAAGAAAAGTATTTGGGTGTCAAGCTGACAAGGGCTGGAACAGTGATGCTTAATCTTGACTTTCAACCTGGCAGTGTGTAGAAGAATACAAGCATATAAATCCTGGAAGCTATGTATTGTCTAGATTAGGTCATTTCAGAAGAGAATACACGTGCTAACTGAGGCCATTGAGTGGACTGGGGTCTTGAACAAAGTTAAAAGAGAAAACAAGCCGAGCATCATCATTTAATCACTCTGCTTCAAGGCTCCAGATGCAATGTGACAAGTGCCTCAAATTCCTGTCACATAGTTTGGCAGCTATGATAGATTGTACCCTCTTCTCTGTAAATCCAAGTAAACCTTCCCTTCTTTAAGTCATTTTGTCAGTGTTCATCACAGCAACAAAAAACATAACTAAAATATTCACATTCATCAACTGGAAGTGGTAATGTCTTTCAGATTTCCCCAGGGGAAAATTATACCCCCTATGTCATACTATGGCCTTTAGAAGAGAGTTGCTAGGCATTCTTGCTTGCATTCTATCAGATCCTCTATAACTATGAGTGATCCTTACATTTTTGGTCAGATCTAAGATCCTATTAGTTTTTGATGATGCCTGTATGTGTTCATATCTATTTTACATTGACAAATGCTCAAATTTTGGACACTGTATATGGTTACCTCATAGGCCATTTGCATGTCCCTACACATACAGGCTTTCTCCATCCTTGTGGACCTATCTACTTTCCAAATTTTGTTTTCTGTGGCTTTGATTTGAGGGTCTTGTCAATCGAGGTAAATCATAGTATATGTCAAATAGACTTGACATATACTGAGGTAACAAAGTAGAAAGACAACCAAAAAACTGTTACCATTAATGTTTAACAACATGAAATTTGACACTGATTAAAATATGTTGAATTAATGGTGATAGGAAGACACCAAAAAGACATTTGATTTAGTGAGCATATGGAAGCATATGAATGAAAGCTCTTGAGAGAATTAGATTTATAGAATTCTTGAGAAAAGATGGGCTCTTGGGTGAGATAATGGATATTAATGACATATAATTACATACAAGCTGTAGTGTACTCTATAATTATCTTCTTTCAGCATAGGTAAAAATTGTAACTAAGCTTACAGAACCTTGGGATGGGAGATGCCATGAAGACTCACAATGCAGGGTATTAGGAAATACATTACAAAACATTTTAACTGACTCAAAATTGGAGGGTTATATAGACAAGATAAGGAATCTAACTAAGCAAGAAGTCTACTTTCTTCTTACCAAACTAGAATATAGAATTCAGTCAATATAAAAAAATGAAAATATGGAATGTGGAATACACATACAATGAAATTATATTCATCTATAAGTAAAAACAAGTTTTATATGAAAACAGATGAGGAAATTGTTAAATTGAGTTAGGTGACCCAGACTCTGAAAGACAAATATCACATGCTCTTACTCATATGAAGAATCTATCTTTTAATGTTTATAAATATGCATGTACGTGGGTGTTGGTGGGACTATAGGCTATGGAACTTTCTAGAGGAGAAGGAATCTTAGAAGATTTGTGGAAGGTCAATAGAACACATGGGACATGAAAATGAGAAGTAGGTTATTGGAGAGAGAGGGTCCCAAGGAAGGATAATGGGATGGATGAGAAGACTTAATGAAAACAAATGTTTGAAAATATCATATTCAAATCTGATGTTTTGGATGCTACTTAAAGCTAATTGATTGATAAATTTAAAAAGGAAAATCTAGTGTACATAGTATTGATAAAAAGTAAATACTTTGAGTAATTAAAGATCATTGGAATGAAAGAAAGCATTTAAATCCTCCTTGTCTAAAGAGTAACTTGAGCTTGAACACATGGCATAGCCTTAGATCTAGTCACAGAAGCTACAATGGCTATCAGTATGAACAAATCATCCATCAAAGTATCACTATATCCATCCTTGTCAGGATTAATAATAAATAATTTAATTAGACAGTGAGTGGGTTTTCAGAGTGTTTTTTTTATTTCATTATTTTGCTAATTTGAAATTTCTTTTTTTCAGCCCCAGGCTGTTAACTCCAACTGCAAGCATGCAAAACTGCTAAAATCCAGTTACTACACACTTCTCCTTTTTCTCAAAGACTCTTAGATTTGAGTGGATTTCTATTAAGAAAAACAACAAATTACATTGATAAACATTGCAGTTAAATATGCTGGGGACTCCAGCTGTGTGTTTTCTCATCTAAAAAGAGATTTGGGAAGAGAAGGTAACCTTGTTCTCCCTGCTTTTTGTAAACTGAAGTTCTTCCCTTTGGGATAGGTGATAATTAGAACAAGGAATGAGGCATTTAACCAAAACATTTGACTACATAATTAGATACTCTTAGTCTTATTGAGATGGCACAAAGAATTCTGCAGTGTTCTTGAAAGAGATGGGCAGACACCCATACCCCCTCCCCATTGGACTCAGTGTTCTACAGAAACTTTGGAGGATAGGGGACTCAGGCGTGGGTGCATTGATGGTGGTTGCATCATTGGCCCAGCATGCCAGGGGAGGCAGAATTTGCCTCATTATCCTGTCAGAACTTGTTTTTATCTTCTTGCTTTGTGTCTGAATACATCCAGAGGCTTTGTTTCCCCTTTTTTGTGAAGCTCACTGTTACCCACATGAGCTCTGAGTGAAATGCAAAAGCTATAATTGCCTTAGAGAAATACACAAATGATTTAATAAAATACCTCCCTAGGGATATGCCTGAATTCTATTCCTTTTTCTTTAAGAAAATATTTATTTGTGTGTGTGTGTGTGTGTGTGTGTGTGTGTACATGAGTGCAAGTACTCACAGAGGCCAGAAGAGAGCACTGAACTCCCTGGACCTGAAATTACAGCGTGTATGAGCCATCCAACAGCTGAAATTCTGAGTCTTCTACAAGAGCAGTATGTACTCTGAACTGCTGAACCATCTCTCTGGGCTTTCTACTACTTTAAATAGTGAGAAGGAGTAGAGAAGATTGGTGTATGTGATCCATACAACTGATCAATTCTACCATACACTTCCCTTAAAATTTTATATCTACCAAATATCTACAATGTTTGCTTGTTGTTTTATCACTATAATTTATCTTTTGTTTTATAATCCTGGTGATCTGCTGCCTTTGACATTGGTGTTATGGCCATATTTTATAGCTTGGGCTTTAGGATGATAGTATTCTCATGATTATATATGCTGTTAATTACTGATTCAGGAATGATAGCAGTGGTCATTCTTCTAAAGAGAGTATTTTTTCAGACAAATTAAGCTAGATTGAAATAACAGTTCTCACACAAAATAATCTTTCATTCATGACCATTTTTTAACAAATTCAGAAAATAAGACCAGGGGATACAAAGACAAGTACTCTACCTCAGTTTTAGGAAATTGGATGTATTTTCATGTGTATATGTTTTGTTTCACCTACTTCTTCTCTTTTTCCACTTCCATCTTAATAGATTAATAATGCCACACCATGTTTGCCTTTACTCAGAAGAGTGTTGATAAACAGAGGTTTCCTTCCCAGTTTCCTAGTATTCTACCACAGAGAGAGTTTTCAGACACGTTGGGCATTGCCCACCTCCTGGTACACTACTGTGGAGAGAGTTTTCAGACACATTGGGCATTGCCCCCCTCTTGTTTCTGTTTTTCAAGACAGGGTCTTTCTGTGTAGCGTTGGATGCCTGTCCTGTAACTTGCTTGCTCTGTAGAACAGGATAGCCTTGAACACACAGATATTTGCCTGCTTCTGCCTCCCAAGTACTGGGATTAAAGATGTGTACCACCACTGTGTTGGTCACTTTGGGCATTGCCAAGGCTGAAGAAAGCTACCCTGTCCCTAGGTTGCTCACATCTAATGGCTATTGAAACCCAGGTTATAGGAACATTACCGTTTTGGCCTGTCATATGACAACATGAGGTGAGTATTTTTGCTAAACTACTTCCTTTAATGACTAACCTTGATTGCCAACTTTATTGGATCTTGAATCAGTTAAATGGCCTCTCACTTCTGTGAGAGATTTGCTTAATCAGATTACTTAAACATGGAGGACCCACCCTAATCGTGAGCAGAAACTTCTGGTGGCAACCAAAACAAAAGGGAGTTAGAAGAAGGAGACTTTGCTCAGTTCCTGCTGGCTTACCTGTTATTGGCAAGATTGTCTATCCCACTGACACCACTGCTGTGGATTTTGGTGAACAATAGAGCCAGCTTCTTTGGGCTTCCAATATAAATGGAAGACCAATTGCTCTCCAGGAATCCTCGAGACCTTTAGTGCCAGACTGGTTAGACATCCGCCCTTGTGAACGAAGATACTCTCAGACTCTCTGGTGGAAGACTCTCATGAAAGTCAATATAATAAAACCCCTTCAGTATGTATTTATCCTATCTATTTGGTTCCTTTAGAGAACCATGACTAATACATGTCCCAACTCCCTGTGGAGAAGGCCTAGTGCTTTCTGGCCATTTCATACATAGTTCGACTTCTCCCACTGCCCATTC
Organism: Peromyscus aztecus; assembly: GCA_902168405.1. Classification (NCBI taxonomy): domain Eukaryota; kingdom Metazoa; phylum Chordata; class Mammalia; order Rodentia; family Cricetidae; genus Peromyscus; species Peromyscus aztecus. Next base: position 39,910 of record CABHPQ010122718.1, read on the forward strand.
ACTCTCTCCCTTTATTCTGGGTTCCAGTCACCAAAGTCCACCGTGGGGTCTCCAACCAGAATAATATGCAAGTGCTTTTCTGGTATTAAGTGTCATTTAAGTTGAGACTGACTAATGTTTTGGGTTCTTCTAAATAATCAATGTATCCAAAGCTGCCAGGTACACTGCAAACAGATCCTATATGGCATTCTGCATTTAGTCTCATCAATACTAAATACACACCTTTTAAAGGGTGGCATCAATTCTAACATTATCTTAAGACTGGACACCAGGGAGTACAGAGGTGGCTCAGCAGTTCAGAACACTTCTCTCTTTTTACAGAGGACTGGAGTTAGGACCTCAGCAGTCATATAGTATAGTAGTACACAGTCACCAGCTCTATGAAAACCACCACTCTCTTCTGGCCTCTACAAGTGTGCATATATGTGTGCATGCACATACACATACGAATTAATAAAAAATAAAGTATTCTTTAAGACTCTGGCACTGAAGGATGACAGTTAAGAAAATGCTGTTTGGTGGCAGAAGCAATAAGTAACAGCACAGTGTTTCACTGTTCTGAAGTGAATTATTTCATCCCTTTGCTGTGGAAAAATAGTGTTCCAGGTATCATTGACATAAACAAAATGGGTCTTCAGTTCAGCGGAATTCTGAGATGATACCTGGCCTCACTGATGGCTCCACTTGTCTGTTGATGATTTATGGAGGATGAATAAATGAGTATGAGTACTATCAAATGTTATTCACTATCCATTTGTGATCAGCACACTAAAGATGATCCTGTGAAGACCTGGAAAGGCACCTATTTATTATTTACTCTCAGGATCACCTGAATGAAAACCCCAAATTTTTCTCCAAAACTCAACATTTTTTCTTGGGTTAAATGACACTCTAGGAATATATTATTTTTTATTTTTATTTTTATTTATGCATATTTATGTGTCTGCATGTAAGACACATGCATATGGATACCTTTGAAGACCAAAAGAAGGCATGGGGTCCCCTGGAGCTGAAGTTACAAGTGGTTGTGAGTCACCTGACATGATGCTAGGAAACAAAGTCCTTTCTTCTGAATGAGCATCGCATGCTTTTAACCACTGAGCCTTCTCTCCAGATCCCAACTTAGGAATTTCTGAGCATCACATGCTTTGGACCACTGATTCATCGCTCCAGATCCCACCTAAGGAATTTCTTCTGAGCAAATATGAAAGGAAGAATTTTCCAAGTATCCCTGCTACTAGAGATGGGGAATGAAGAGATATTGAACTTGAAATAAACTCAGCTTTTCAGTGGGCAACATGAACTAAGCAGGTGGACAGACTTCAAAAATTCACCAGAAAATGATATAACAAAGGAACTGAGATATGTGCAAAAATAAATTACAGAGATATACACTTGCAAAAAAAATGGGTTGTTTATTCTGAAAAAAAAAAAAAAACAGTAAAGTTTACAGGAAGGTCCTGTGAACAAAAACTCCTGAAAAAAGAAAAAAAGCTGTGTCTGCAGAGTGATTGATTAGCATTTCAATGCTGTGGAGAGATTGGAATGTTGCAGGTCTCATAAATTGTGAAACTGCGGGAAATATTACCTTTTATGTTGATGATAGTAGAATGAACAGACCCCTTGAGTTTTGACACAATATCAGTGGTGAGGGGACAGAGGCTTAGATTCACATGGTCTCCCTCAGCACTGAGGAATTCAGCTTGACTTAAGGACCTGGATTCAGGGTAAATTCTAGGCCTCCATGTCAAAAAGAATTTCTGGACCAGCTAGCATCATGAAGCTGACTTGGAAATTTTGCTAAAGATATGTTGACATAGTTTTAAGATATAGGATAAAGAGAAAGACTCTCAGAATAATATAAAATGCTACCAAGTGGAGGTATAAACTCCCCAGGGATAGTCAGGGAAAGTAAGACATGCTCAATTGTGGGTACAAAATCTGCCAAGGAAAATAGGTGGCTGGCTTAGCATCAGCCATATATTCCACTTTGGTGGCTTTCAGATTTCATCTTGTAAGGATCTACCA
>CABHPQ010122721.1:0-14826 GCA_902168405.1 Peromyscus aztecus
GGGGGGCGCCTGCTGATTGGGCGGCTGGGCGAGGCAGGAGGGGCGGTCCAGCACCCGCCTGGCCGCCAGGGCGGGAGTAGGGGCGGGTCGCCAGATCCCCGGGCAGGAAGCACACCCAGCCCCAGCTCTCCACCCCTTCCTTCGCATCTCTCAGCCTGCCCCGCTGATGACTGTGGCTTGGCTCGCACCCAGCTCCTTCTTGACGTCCAGCCTGCATGGTCTCATTCGCGGTCCTCTGTCCAGTCCACCATTGAGGACCCACTCATCTGCTGTCTGCGACAGGCGCGGCTTAAGACACCGGGGAAATTCTAGGGTTCAACCATTCCCTCAAGACTTATCCAGCAGGGGCAGCGGAGGGCCAGCTGTGCCTGCTAAGGGCTGATTGGGGTGGCGGGAGGCCTTAGCGGGAAGCAGCAGCTTGCCACCACCATGCCTCTCAGAGCCTATAAACTTAGATGAGTCCTAGCTTAAGGAGCCACGGAAAGGATTTCCTGGAATGGAGATGGGAGAATACAAGTGGCCCCAGGCAAACACTGTGAATCACTGTCTAAACTAGCCTTCAAGGTAGTGGATGGGGGTGGAGGTGGGGGGAAGGCAAGGGAAATTGGCTGTGGTTCAATGTAGTAGATCTCCGAGGCCAAATGAGGCTGACTTTTATTCTAGAAGCAGAAGAAAACAAGATTTTTGAGGCGGCTCATCTCATTCATCAGACGTTTACTGGCCATCTACAGTGTGCAAAACCACATTAAGCTCTGGTTCTGGCACTTACATAATTTACAGTCCAGGTACAAGGTACCAGAGAGAGATCAGGTGAGAGAAAACTTGGACCTGAAGAGGAAACTGATGGACTGGGAAAGACAGATGTGGGGATTTCTAGTTAGCTGTCAATTCAACACTACCTGACCCCTCTCCCCCAAACACACACACCAGGTAGCCCAAACTATTAGACCAGGTTTCGGTGACATGAAATCTCTATCTCTTTTGCCTACAATGATCCAATTACGGCCTGGAAAACTGGATGCTGTATATATGTAGCGAGTTGGGGAATTCAGAAGAAGCAGTGGCTGAGAGGGATAATACAATGATAACTGGTGGATGTAGCTACCTAGGCAGGGTCATCTTAGAGCTTGGTAAGCGCGAAAGCCAGGGTACAGTTTTGAGTATACCTTAGATTACCTGCTAGTACCCACTCTTGACAAGAAACAGCAAAGAATTTACTTCCAAATCCAGGCCCCTTAACACTGTACCCTAACCCCTAATCTCCCTGGACTTCTCATTCTCAAGCCACAGCCTGCACTTCAGCCATTAAATAATGTCTGCATCTTCCCAGTGAACATCCATGATGGATACTTACCCAAAACCTCCCAATAGAGCATTCAGAATGATGCTTTTCATGGATGTTTAGGAAAGACGTGTTAAATGAATGTTCACAAATTCACATACAAACAAACATATTGATCTATGGGACTGCCTCCAACTCTCAAGCCTTCCCTTGGCTCAGCACAAGATACAGTCAGCTCTCCAGGCAGCAAATCACTCCTGCCTCTGGCTTACTATCATGCAATTTTCTGCACCTCTCCCAACTCCAAGCTCCTTTCAGCAGGAGAAGCTCATATTTCAGTCATATCTCTCTCTCCATAACTGGGCCCATTGCCTGTCATATAGTTGCCCCTATACAAAACCTGTTGATGAAATGGTAGAATGAATAGGACAATGGAAGGAAAGAGGGCGAAATCAAGCGATCCAGAGTCAAATGGGAGAACAGTAAGAATTCACGTCTTTATATTTCCTTTGAGAGCAGTATTTATTGAGCTAACCAATACTTATTGAAGTCCTAATGTCTTTCATGTGTACTCGAACAGCTCTGAGGCCACATCTAACTCTGAAGTTCTGAGTTTAAATGTCCTAGTTAATATGTGTGTGATCATGTATATATTGTGGAACCTCCTAAAAATGAGAACATATAGTGCCTAGCTGATAGAACATTGTGAAGGTTAAAGGAGATCATCCATGTAAAGTGCTTAGCATTCTCTGTCTCACCATTTCCAGAGACAAGGTAAGAAGCAGTCCAACACAGCAACAAAGTACACGTCTGCATAGGAATTAACTCCTTTTACACATCTTTCCTAAACAATGTGCAAATACATAAACTTCTCTGAAAGTCCTACTAAGACATTTGGGACTACACAGCCATTATGAAAGCACACTGGAAAGATGACGACACTCTTCCAAAGTCAAACGAACAGGAACTTTAAATATGCAGGTATTCATTTGGGCCACACTGATAAATGACTATGGCAAGGTCTCGATAAATGCTGTCTGCCTACATGGATGAACAAATTACTCAGTTCTTAGCCTGGTCCTGAGAGAAAGCATCTTCCAATATCTGATATAGCCCAAGTCTACAAATGGCATCTCCTTGGCTAATGGATTCCTGCAAAGCCTCTAGCCTAGGAGAGCAGACATACATATAAATGAACAACACATAGTAGCATGTGAATCTCCCCAAAGAGAGAGACCCAGCGGCATGTGAAAGTTCTGGGGAGTGGGGAACTTAATCAAAGGTGGGGGTGAGTCCTTAAAGGCCTCTCAGGAATGACACCTGAGTTGAGCACTAGGGAACACTTTCTAGCTGTCAGTGAGAGCCTTTGAGACACAGAGAAGCACGTAATGGCCTAGAAGCAAAACATGTGGCAGGTGCTGGAAACCCCTAAGTAGTTTGGTATGGCTCCAGCTCAGAGAGCCACCCAAGCCTCCCTGACCCCACCCAATCCCCCTCCCATGTGTGTGTGTGCGCGCATTTTGAGACAATCTCACTATGCAGCCTAGGCTCTCAAACACCAGGTCCTTCTGTCTCAGTCTCCTCAGTGCTAGGATTACAGGCATGTGCAGCCATACCCAGCCTCTGTTTATAATTTTTGACCCCGACTGCACACAGGAATCACCTGAGGGAGCTTTCAGAATCAGTGCCTGCCTCTCGCTTCTAAACTGGTACTAATGGTTATTTTTAATAGGAAAGGGCTGGAATTTGTTTATAGGTTGTATGGAAAGAGACAATAGGACCCACCAGGAACACACACACACACACACACACACAGATTGGCTTTTGGCTAAGAAAAACACCTCACAGGCTGAAATGAAGTCTGTCAGTAGGTTGGGATGGAATGGAGGAAGTTTCATAAAGGGAACTGTTTTCCCTTCAGCAGAATGTGAGGCAGTCAATGAGCATGAGTGGCAGTAAGATTAGAGGTTTTAGGAAATGCTAAGAGTCTGGTAAAACGGATGGTAGGCATTGGGCAGGCTTCCTGGGCACAGATGATGACCCCACCCACTGGAGACCATGCACAGTGGTGTTCTTCATCAGAGATTCAGGGTTAGGGTTTTATTTTGTTTCTTTTATAAAGGTGTGTGTGTGTAGGGTAACAACACCAATCTTTTCCATTGGTGCTATGAATCAAACCCAAGTCCTGTTTGAGTGGCAAGCACTTTACCAACTGAGGCATCTTCCTAGTGCTGCCCCACTACCCTTTAAAGGCAGGATCTTACTTTCTAGCTCAGGCTAGCTTGGGATTCTCTATTTTCCTGCCTCAGCTTCCTGAGGCTCCCAGTGAATTTAGGAGATTAGGAGAGTGGCGTAAATGGGACAGGTTGGGATCCGCAGGGAAGCTACATGGAAGGCCTTGGGGGTGAGAGGAAAAGGAAAGTAAACCAGAGCAGGCTGACAGACTGGAGGAACTGAACTATCTGAACCCACAAGATAGGTAAGAATGAGGTCCCAGTGGGATGGGCAAGACTGCCCAGTCTAACAGCTACAATCCCTTCTCCTAAAAGGAGCCTTGCCGACCCCTGGGAAGTGAAATGACAGCTTCTCTCGGGCCCACCTTAACAGATTCACTCCTTACTCACTGTCCTCTTTCCCTAAAGCAGTGGTTCTCAATCTGTGGGTCATGACCCCTTTGGGGGTCACATATCAGATATTTACATTATGATTCATAACAGTAGCAAAATTACAGTTATGAGGTAGCAACGAAATTATTTTATGGTTGGGGGGTCACCACAGCATGAGGAACTGTATTAAAGGGTCACAGCATTAGGAAGGTTGAGAACCACGGCACTGAAGGAAAAAAAACCAATGATGTTTCCCCTATGGTTCAGCCTGAAAGTCACCACCTGTATAAATTCTACCAACTCTAGGACATGTTTGAAGCTGTTTGGGCACAAAAATAAAACACAAGAAGGATCAGAGAAGCAGGAATGGCAGTGTCGAGTGGGCAAAGGTCTACCACACGTTTATGAGTGTAACAGTGGAGGAAGACTGTGGGACTCAGGGTCTCTAAGGCAGCCCCTTGAAAACTGCAGCAAGCTCCTACCTACCCCATCTTGTGAAAAACAAAGGGCATGTCTTAATACAATACTAGACAGAGAAGCAGAGAGGGGGTTACACCTGTGAGGACCTGGGGAGCAAAGATATGGGTGAAGTGTTCCAGTTAATCATGCTGCAGGCCTCCTGGACCCCCGCCAGATTTCTGGTTCCTTCTTGAGGCTGGAACCATGGCTAAGGTGGCTAGGACTAGAAAGACATCTAGATGGCAAAGGGGAGAAACTGTATGCAAGCACTCATCTTCATCTATATCCAAAAGTGTGCTTGAGGCCCTAAATGATCAGTGATGAGGTCTGACCTCTAGGTGGGCAGCCAGTGCCATGCACTATGGGTATCAATCAGTGTGCATGAACTGAAGAGACTGGGGAGGGGAAGAACACTGACGAGGAAGGGAGAGGCTTTTCGTTAGGAAGCAAACCAGAGCAGGATATCAGGATGGAAGGAAAAGAATTAGTAAGATTTGTGAGAAGGATCCAGAATAGCAAAGAGAAATTTCCTTTTTATTCAGGGCTACTCTGGACAGCCCGAGGCCAGGTACTTTTCCTGTGCTCTTATGGTGGAATCCTGTAATGTTAGCACTGTCATCCGCCCTTTGATGGAAATGGGGAATCAGAGAGGTTGAAGACATAGCTCAAGGTTGTATAGTGAGCAAAGCTGAGGAAAGCAGACAAAGGAATGGACCCAGGAAAGAATAGGACAGGCATAGGGGGCTGCAAGGGACACTCTGTCTAAAAGATATGGTGAGTAACTGGGCAGTGGTAGCACACGCCTTTAATCCCAGCACTCGGAGGCAGAGGCAGGCGGATCTCTGAGTTTCAGGCCAGCCTGTCTATAGAGCGAGTTCCAGGACAGCCAGAGCTGCACAGAGAAACCCTGTCTCAAACAAACAAACAAACAAAAAGATATGGTGAGGAAAAGGTCTTCATATGACATAGGTTAACAAGGAGGTTGGCCCGAAGTCATGAAGTGTTTGGGATTTAAAAAACTAAAATGAAGAGTTGCTTGTATAGAGATGCCCTTGAAGATCTCTAGTAGAAGGCAGACATGATCCACCTAGTACTCTGATGGACAAACCTGCCCCAGTAAGTGCATTATCAAAAAGAAAGCAGAAGGGAATGTGACCAAATGGGGACCCATTCAGAGGCACAGATGTGGCACATGTCTGACCTACAACAGTGGTGGAAAGAACAGAGAGAACCCGGGGCCTGATGCAAGCCCTACAACATGGGTGGGGTGGATGGAACATGAATGCAGTTTGGGACCTTCCAAGGTTGAGGTGAGAAGACACACATCCCAGGCGATCTGAAGCCCGGTACTGTGAATTCAGAGGCCCAAGGATCTTTTTATAAGCAGACACTGGCAGCTCTAGTTTGGGGCTGTCCCTGCTTTCACTTCTCTCAAGGCATTCCTCACCTCCTCTGTCTATGTCTTCCCTGACATACCCCTAAATCCCAGCTCCTAATAGTATTTAATCCGGCAAACCCAGGGTTTTTCCATGAGAAGAATCCTAATGAAGCAGAATGGAGAGATGCCGAGGCAGAGAATAAACTTGGAGACCCTAAGCCCATCTAAAAACCACACACAGCCCTAGTACAGGTGGGTCTCCTTTCCTTTCTTTTCTGTGGGTTTGTGTGTATACATGTATATGCACACGTGGGTGCATGGTCCTATGGGTGCACATGTGGAGGCAAGAGGTCAATGTCTGGTGTCTTCTGCTGTGGTTCTCTATTTTTTTTTTTAGATTTTTTGACTCTGTGTGTGTGTGTGTGTGTGTGTGTGTGTGTGTGTGTGTGTGTTGCTTGCACATATGCATGTGCACCATGTGCAGATCCCTGGAACTGGAGTTACAGACAGTTGTGAGATGCAGTGTGGGTACCAGGAATCCAACCCAGGCCCTGTGCAAAAGCAACAAATGCTCTTAACCATGGAGCCAACTCTCTAGCCCTCTACCTTACTTTTCAAGAAGGGTGTCTCACTGAACCTGTGCTCACTGAATGACTAAGTTGGCTGACTAGCAAGCTCCAGGGGCCTTCCTATGCCCACCTCACAAGCTTGCTCTTACACGTGGCTATGGACGTTGGAGATCCAAATGCCTAGCCTCATGTTTGCACAGCCAGCACTCTGCCCACTCTGTCCACTGAGCTATGTCCCCAACCACCCCTCTCTAAGTTAAAATAGCTTAATGCAATGTTGTAATCAAAACCATCTAATTAGGTGAAACTGACTTCTTAGGAGAGAGAATAATAGCATTTGAGTGCTATTTGCCTTAAGGACCTTGTATGCACTTGTAAGAAGCTTCGACTGTATCCTGTTGAAAACTATAGCTACTTAAAGCGTTAAATTTAAATATGCTTGGCTGAAAGTATTCTTTGAAATAAGTTCCTTTTTACAGAGGTGGCAACTGAGGTTCTTCAAAGTGAAATAACTTGTCTAAGATTATACAAGGGGCAAGTGTCTAGGCCAGGATTTGAACTAAGAAGAATAAACTGCAATATAATAAAAATTGCTCTAATGGAATTGTGGAGAGGTTGCTGAAGGATGGTCAAATGTTCAGAGGGGCCGCACCACAAACTTTCAGGCCTGGTGACACTTGTACAAGGAATTGTTCAAGGGAACGAGGGGTGGAGGCAGGAAGGAGGGGGACGTTCTGAATGGGCAGAGCATCTTAAGCCATGGGTCAGCACCCACCCCAATGTCCTAATGGCTCAGCCGAGAGTATTTATAGCAGGTGGTGAGGATGGTAGAGGCTGCCATGAACCAGTGTCTGAAGAACAGTGGCCAGTGTGAAGGGAGGGACAAGCACGGGACTGTGGAGCTCTTGCTCTGATAAACAGTAATTCAGTTCAGCCCAACCTGTGCTTTGGAAGCACAGACAATTGAAGCAGGGGCTTATCTCAGCTGCATGAAGAAGAGTCTGAGTAGTGAAGAGCCCCCTTTAGGGGGCAGAAGACTGAAACTGAGTTGTTAGCTGGTTGGGACAGGGACAAGACATCACTAGAAACAATGAAAAAGAACATCTTAGGTGAGGGAACTTGTTCAATGATACAATTTAAGACCAAACTGGGGCTTAAGAGAAGAGCATAAGCTAAGTGGGAGAAATAAATCACAAAACTAGATACAAAATTGATTCACAGTATCAGGCAACCCAGTGTAAAAATGTGCCATTGCTAGTTCTGTACAGTTGCTAAGGAGACCCTGGGAATGAAGCTCACACAAAGCGTGTCTCTGAGGGCAGCTCTCCAGGCATAAGTATAGGGAGTAGCAGGAGGAAGAGTTTGTGGCCTCCTAGAGGGCTGGTCAGTCATTTAGTCAAGTAACTTCAGGGGGCAAATGTCTAGCTAGGAACAGCTAAGATGGATCAAGGCTCTCCTGTTGTCAGGCATTGTTTGAAACAACCCTCTGGAGTATCTACAGGAACAATGAAACAGAGCACAAATATTTATAACTAGTAAGCAGCTAGGCTAGGACTTAAATCCAAGCAACAGGACACTACAAATATAGTCACATGCACAAATATATATATATATATATATATATATTTGTAGTTCTTATTTGTTTGTTTGTTTGTTTAAGACAGTCTTGCTGTGTAGCCCTGGCTGGTCTAGAACTTACAGCAATCCTCCTGCCTCTGTCTCCTGAGTGCTATAATTATTGGCATGCACCACCATGCACTCCAAAGTTATTACATATTACCACTCCAAAACCAAATCATAATAGAAATAATAGCAACACTTCTGTAGGTAGTGTTTATGTTGGGCCACATGCTATGGGACACCAGAAATACATTATCTTCTCAAAGACCATACAGTTCTCAGGTGGAAAAACGGTGACTCAAACTCTGACAGTTCGGGGTGCTTGAACTTGAAGGGCAATAAAGAGCAGCAGGAGCTAGAAGACATTTGTACAAGGTACAGATGTGAAGCATAAAAGAGGAGGTAACTGACCTCTCTTGATGGGAGTGGCACTGAATTGTGGACAGGCTGAGATGCTGGAAGGCCTCACAGAAAGGTGATATGGGAGCCCAGTTTTAAAAATTGATTGGAGTTTGGTGATTAGGAGGCTGAGGCAGGAGGATTGACAAGAGTTCTAGGCCAGCCTAGGCTGGATGAGATGCTGCTTAATCCCTTCCCCGACAAAAAATATGGTTTACTATTTATCAGACAGGATAATAAAGCAAGGTAGTAGGGGAAAATGGAGGCTCGAAAGAACTGATCACACTAGACTATTCGTATGGCTTTTGGAATTAAGTAGGTAGCAAATCAACAAGATGAGCCAGAAAGCAGGCAACGAGGTCAAAGAGATTTCCTTGCCTTTCCACAAAATGGGAGCCACTTTTAAATAGCCCAGGAAGTCTGGTTTCCTTGAAATCTATTTTCTCCTAATAATGACTGCCTGGCTGGGCTTGTTAGTATAGGTTGTTAATCCCAGCTGCTTGGGAGGTTGAAGCAGGAGGATCCCAAGTTCAAGGCCAGCCTGGGCAACTTAGTGAAACCCTGTCCCCAAATGAAAATCCCAGGATGGTTTTGCCCTATGGCTTTTATGCCTGGAACACTGCCCCTACCAACTTGCTAGATGTGTGAACCTCAGTTTGAGAAATACAGGGAGCATTGGACTGCTCATAGGGGAGGTAGCTGAGAACATGTGGGAGAAATAGTTTAGGGTGCTCCCATGTCCCTGACTTAGGTAATACCCAAGAAAACCAGGAAAAAAAAACAAGCATGCAGAGAGAAAGATGACTGGATTTGGACACCTGGAGCCTATGGTAACTGTGGGTCAAATGGACCTGAGACATCTAAATAGCAGCCTGCAATTCAGCAGAGATTTGAGCTGAAAATTAAACTTGTTTAACTTGTGCACAAAAGAATGGTGGTCATATGGAAGGCAGCTAGCTTAAGAAAGGGGTTAAGAACAAGCTGAGAATAACAGCAATCAAGAAGGCAGAGGTGCAGAAGTCAAGAGCTGCTGAGAACTATCCAGCGAGGGGGAGAGCAAGGAGAGTTGTGGCAGAAGCCAGTGAAGGGAAAGAGACTTAAAGGAAATGGTCAGCGTTGCTGAGTGCTACAGAGTGGTTAAGCACCATAAGAACAGAGCCAGAGAAAGGACATAAGAGCTAAGAAATATTTCTACTATGGAAGACTCTTAAAACATCATTAACCAGGCCATGAAAACAGTTGTACTCCAGAGAAATTAGCATACAGAATAAAAGATGGTCTCCACGTAGGGTGTGAGCAAAACACAGCAATCCAAAGGGCCACACATTAGGAACCAGGGTGAACGGGAAGCAGTGGAGAGGCAGAAGTGGAAAGGGACCCACTCAGGCTACTTTGTATTTGGTTCAGGAGGTAGTTACTACCATATGGGGAGGTGGCTGGGAACGTGTGAGAAAATGGCTCAGGATGCTCCCATATTCCTGGCTTAGATTATTTCCAGGAAAACTAAAAAACAGGTATGAAGGGAAGGATGACTGAGTTTAGACATCCAAAGCCTGTAGTAACTATGGGCCAAATAGGTAGGGATATCAAAATTACACAAAGTATAATTTTCTGGACTGAAAAAAATCTTCCCATATATTTATCTTGTCCAGAGGAGACAAGTGTTTGAGAGTGGGGGGTTAACTTCAAATCCACAGCTACCTCACCACCTCTTTTTTGTTTCTATGTTTGTAGTCAGGGTCTCACTATGTAGCTCTGGCTATCCTAGAACTCACTCTGTAGACCAGGCTGGCCTCAAACTCAGAGATCCGTCTGCCTCTGCCTCCCGAGTGCTGGGATTATTAAAAGCATGCATCACTACACTGGCTACCTCACCCTCTTTGATTCATATTCATGAGAAAGGCAGAAAAGCTAGAAAACAGTACTAGGGACATGGTCTAGAGCAGTTCTTTACTTATGGGTCAAGACCCCTTTGGGGGGTCAAACAATCCTTTCATGGGGGCCACCTAAGACCATTAGAAAACACAGATATTTACATGGTTCTTAACAGTAGCAAAATTACAGTTATGAAGTAGCAACAAAAATAATTTTATGGTTGGAAGTCACTACCACATGAGGAACTGCATTAAAGGGTCACAGCATTAGGAAGGTTAAGAACCATTGTTCTAGACGAAGGTTCATGACAGAGAATGTTAGGAGCTGTTAGGGGTTTTCAGAATTTGGGAAATCTGCCCTATTCAAGTAACAGAGCTATGCAGTAAGGAAAATAAAACAAAAAAGAAAGCCCACGCAAGTGGCCTTGGGAGTCAATGTCAGACTGCCAGGCTAGAAAGGTCACTGGGGTCATTCAGGTGAGCTAAGGGAGGCCCAAGGAACTCAACAGCCTTGGTCTATGCCATGTTTAGGAAGTGGAAGTGTCCTAGCAGTGGTTCACATTCTGAGGGTATGTGACTCTTAACAAGAGACCACATTAGAGGAAGCCAGGCTCTGCCTCAGTGACACATGGGATCCAGGAACAAGAGAGGCAGACTGTTTAAGAAAGAAGTTTGTCCTGTGGAATAGGGCACATGTTGACGTCCATGTGACATGAGGAGCACCATGGCCTGCCAGGCAAGTCACTCCCCGTCCCTATCATTTTCCAAGTGCTAGCCCCTGCGCATTCCAGACTTTGAAGATAGAATCACATCAAACCTCTACAAGTTGGTGCTTAACGCTCAGGGCAGACCAGAAAAGGGAGCACAAATCCTGGTCGTAATACTGGCCAGTGACAAGCCACAGAAGGCTCTGCTGCCCCTCCAGTCTGGAGCACACAGGAACAAATGTCCAACCCTTAGTAGTTCCACTGGACATCAATCAGGGGCTGAGCAGGGTGGGCGTTTGGAAGGCTTCAGCCTCCGTCCTGCCTAGTGCTGGGATCAGCGCGCGCACACGGCTCCTGTGTCCACAGGACACAGAGAATACATTGTCCACAAGGAGGATTATTCTGTGCAGGAAACTCAGACAAAGGCAGAGGCTGTTCCCAGCTGCTTGGGGGAGGTGTGGAGGGGTGGAAAAGGGCTCGACCTCACACTGGGCATTCCCGCCGAGCTCAGCTTCTTCCCTTCAGCAGCAGGGTGAGAGGTGGGCAACCACATCCTCTCTAGCCTGTACCTAGCTAGTGCTGGCAATCCACAGAGCTACAACGAACACTTGGCTACAACCGACCTATCTTAGCTATTGTCCCCAAAAGGCACAGTTGAGTGTGGTGAGCCAGCTAAGTAGGACAGCAGTTCACACTGGAAGAAGAGAAAGAACAGGTGACCGGGCAGTCAGCAGTGGCTGAATCCCAGCCTCAGGGCAGAGCCAGAGAGAGGTCTTAGGCAACCCTGTTGGGCTTGACGTTGATTCCATAAGCTCCCACCTTCAGTGGGATGAACCGCTGTGGGAAGACTTCAAGTGTCACACTGCTGCTGCTTTCTCCATCCCAGAACCCAGGAGACAATGGAGCAGACCTCTGGCCACCTGATCCCCTTGTCCAAGGGCCCCAAATGCAGCAGAAAGTACAATCCCCAAGCAGAAAACGATCAGAAACAGGAATGGTGGAGTAGTGCAGTCACCTACAAACCCCAAATCTAAGCAGTAAACAGTTTTGTCTTTTTCACAGGCAACTCCATATACATTGCTCCTGAAAGATCAAGCAGTAGGGGTTCCAGACATCCTTGCCATTGTGGGGTGAACTGGTATATGAGCCGCAGAGTGGGAGATCAGCAGATGTGTATGCTGAGGTGTCTGGGGCTCTGGAGGGAGGAGGTGGTAGAAATGACAGCATGTGCTACCCGAGCAACTAACAGAGGTGTGGGTGCCTTCACCACTCAAGTGTTTGCTTAAGGGCATGAGATGCAGGTGAGGGCCTGAATGCTCCTCCTGCAGCAGGAAGACATTCCTGTTCTTGGAGGACAAGGAAGCCATTTCAATAGCGTGGTGGCAGTGAAGTCAGTTCATCTGGGACAGCGAAGACTTGGGGTTGGTTACAGGTGGAGTAAAGGACAGCAATCACCAAAAGACACTCTGAGAGTCCGCAAAAGTCCAGCTAGAGCTCTAGTCAATCCCCAAGTTAGCGTTGACACTTAGTGGGAAGGGAGGAGATGAGGAGATAAACAACACCTGCATGGGCTACTGGGCCAGCCCGTTTAAGTGGGGGAAAGGTTTGCCATTGCCTCAGAGCAGATGACAGGGGCTCCCCTGGTGCAGTGTGCTGTGGTCAATTAGCTTGTCAACACCACTCCCGGCTCCCCAGACCAGCAACAGAGGACCACTTTTCCAGGCCTTTGCTGCCACGGCCTGGTAGAATGCTGTTTATCAAGGACCAAAGACCAAAGCACTAGTGTGTGACAGAAGGAACTCACAGTGTAGCTGGAAGGATCTTTGGGTTTTTAAATAAAAGAAAAATTAAAGATAAGGAAATACTTTAAGGAGAACAAATTAAAATTGCCTGGTACACTGTTCATAAATTTCAATCAGACAACCCTGAGCCAGTGAACATCAATTTAAATAACTTTATTGAACAAAGAAACCCTTTGGCCCACTTCTGCTGACTCAATCCCTGCCCTTGTCCACAAAAGAACGCTGAGAAAAGAAACATGGCTGCCTGTCCAAAAATTCAGTTCTTTAACTCTACAAAGGCAGGCAAGGAGAATGGGGCTGTTGCCCTTCCTCCCACTTTCAATCTGGATCTTATCTGAGCCACACGTTTAGTGAGATGGAAGAGGACAGAAACAGGGAGTAGGTACTGTGAGGACAAATAAGCCTCATGAGTGACAACGTGAAGCAGAACTCCTCTCCAAGGAGGAAGACGTACTTTATCTGTGCTACTGCCTGTCAGGGCCTATCCTAAGAAATCTCCCATCTGCTGCTCTCTAGACATCTTCATAACAGAGTAGGGTAAAAGATGGGTACTGCTACCTATTTCCCAGGTAAAAGCTGAACTGCTTTCATCAGACCTGCAGGTGGTCAGTGTCCCAGTCTAGAAACCTCTTCGCCTGTAGCTTGGATGGAGACAGCAAAATGGAACCTGGGCAGAAGAGCCTACAGAAACAATACACCTCCAAGACATACAGGCTGCCATGGTTCCTGGATTACTTGATCCCGTATCCATTAGCTCACCATTGTCATGGAGCTTTATCAATCACAGTAAGTTCTGGGTGCAGGACAGTGAATAGCAGGATGGAAAAGTAAGAAACTATCATTTATTCAAGACCCAGTATTTCATATACCATGCTAAGTGTTTTACATTCGTTTTCTCATTTTAATCCTCACAACAACCTTATGAGGTAGGTATTATCACCATTTACAAATAAGAACCCAGGCTCAGAAAAAATGAGGTCACTTTCCCAAGGTCGTACAGCTATTCACAGTGGAGCTGAGATTTGTCTGTTGCTGAAAGCCTGTGTTCTTTTTATTGTACCCATCTAGGTAAGCCTTGAGCAAAAGATCATTTCATTGCCCCACTCAGCACAGATCACCTGAGAGTGGAGGCTGCTGTCCACACTCACCGCTGGTAGGGATGCATTGAAGCCGACTTGATGTTGGTTTTTATTCCACTTGGCATTTTCCCTAAAAGTAACACAAAGAAAGGCATCTGATCAATGTTCACAATAAATGGGAAATGAAGCTCTCAGATTCCTGTCGTCTCCTGGCCCTCAGAACCTCTGTGGCTTCTGACTCTGGGTAGCAGAGATTACAGGTGGGCTGCTGCCTCACCCAGCTCCCTCACTGAAGCTATCTAGGAGGAAAGGGGTGTTCTGAAAGGAGAAGAGAGGTCTGAACAGTCCCCCCAATGGACTTCTGCTCATCTACCTCTGGAAAAGACAGGTATGTGGCGTATGTGGCCCCTGTTTAATGTCACAGGTAAAGAGTAGTGTGTTCTCTGTTGTTTTAGTTGTCCTTTTCCCTAGACAGCCTGAATAGATACCTGTGCAGCTGCCCCTGTACTGAGCTGCCGGGGCTGGCAAGATGGCTCAGTGGGCAAAGGCACCTGCTGCCAGGCCTCCAGACTGCTCTCACAGGAAGTAAAAATGAGCTTGAGAGAGGGCAGGAAGCCAAGACTAAGGGACAGGGTGAGAGGAAAGAATCCATGCAGACCCAAAAAACTACTAGTTTGTTGATTATCTACCGAATGGTCTTGATTATCTACCAAATGGTCTTGATCAAGGTCCGCTCACTTATTTCTCTACACAAGAGACACACAGTACCATCCAGAATAAATAGGACAGTTGAGACAAAAGTCTGAGATGGATGTAAAAGGTAACAACAGCTCCTGCTAGTCAAGGGCCTTCTTCTCTGGTACCTGTTGCAGAGCTTCTGACTGTCTTTTGAGTGACCATGCAAAGGAGGAAAATCTCCAGGTCTGGGGTTGATGGAAGCTTAATCTAGCTCATTCTCACACTCCTGCACAGTCAGTCCATGTCACCCTACCTGGTTGACCTGCTTGAGCCATCTGGACTCCACCGAGCATTGTCTGCTGCTGGTTTGGAG
>CABHPQ010122730.1:0-34641 GCA_902168405.1 Peromyscus aztecus
AGGGCCCACAGCTTGAGGACACTAAGAATGCGGCTCCCACACACTCTCTGACAGTGAAAAAGAGAGGGTGACTAGGGTACACCTTGAGGTTGGGGAGTGGAATGGATTGTACTGCAAAGGCGGGAAGCTGTCAGAATAATACAGAATAAAGCTGTAGGAATAATGTGTGAGCCTGGAAGTAAAGTATTAAGGGTATTTCCGGGGACAGAAGAGTGGGGTCCCTAAAAGGACAATGATGGGGATGGCAGGGTCTCTGAGAGGGGTACAAAAAGGAAAGTAGACCTTAATGCTGCACAAAAGAAGAGGGACTAGGGAAATAACGTTAGGAAGAGAAGGGACTGGTAGCTTAGGGAGAATAGGTGATCCTGAGGACAGTGGAATGCGGCACACCTTGCTGGGAAATGTTAAGAGATGGGAACATAGCCTAGCATGATAAATCTGGTGATCCTCTAGATAGTGGCCAAGAAGAAAGTGTCAGCTGAGAAGAGGCGCTATTGGACTCCCCTGGGTATCGCCAGTGCTTGGCATGGGACTTCATGCAATGCAAGATGCCCAGGAAAGTGGCATTGAACTGAGAGCCTATCAACCATGGGACCTGTGGAAATTCTGAAATCTCTCTAGGATGTGTCAATACTGCTGTAACTAATAATGCAGCCCTAACAGTCTAAAGCATTGTCTGCAGAGAGGAATCCCCTACCTCACAGAGTATGTGAAAAGCCTGGCTTTAGTGGGAAGTAGTTTCTAGGTAGTAGAACACCTTTAACCCAAGATTTAAAAAAGGTTCTGTTTGGAGTTTGGGGTTGAATGCAAATAACGACTGAAACACAATTATTTTGTAGTGTAAACTCCAAAGCACAACTAAACAAATCTTAGTTAAAGTAACCCAATAGGCTGATGGGTATAAAGGAATAACTTAGTTTGTATATTCACTGTGATGGTCCCGAATCTGAGAATGGAGACGTCATTTGAAATCTCTGCAGCCTATTTTAAAAGTGTCCAGCCCTGAATTAAACAGCTCGCTAATGAGTTTAATCTTATTTAGGAATACTTTATCAATCAGTTGAAGATAGAAGGAGTTGAACACCTCCCTCGGCGCGTGACAAATGAAATCACAAGTAACAGTCGTTATGAAGTGTACACACAAGGTGGTGTTATATTCGCAACAAGTCGAATACTTGTGGTTGATTTCTTGACTGATAGAATACCTTCAGATTTAATAACTGGTAAGAATTTGAAATCTTCCTTATATACAAAGTGAGCATTTCTATTTGTGTCTTTCTCCTCTGCTAGATGCTAAACTGGTTCTTATTATTCAACATTGTAGTTAAACTGTTGGCATAATACCTGACACATTGTAGATATTCAGTAAATATTTATGACATAAATAAGTATGGCTACATGTCACTTAATGGTCACAGGTTCTCAGGCTGTATGATTTAGCTATTGTATGAAGATCTTAGAGCTTACATACAAGAACCTGCGTGGATGATGGCCTAGAGAGGTGGATCAGAGGTTAAGGTTGCACACTGCTCTTGCAGAAGACAGTAGCTCAGTTCCCAGCACCCTTATCAGTGGCTCACAACTGACCCATAACTCCAGCTCCAGGGGATCCGATACCCTCTTTGGCCCTCCAAGAGTACTGCACTCAACATGCACACTCCCCCCTCTCCCATCATATATACACAAACATACATGCATAATTTTTAAATAAAAATAAAATTTTAAAATTCCTGAATGTTACAACTCAGTTAGATGTTGACCTCTTGATGCAACCAAGAGACATAGGAAACGTGAGCTTTTGGGCCTGATGCCACCATTAACACAGCACAGTGTTTTATGGTTGATTTGTTTATATAACTAGAAGGGGACCTCCAAAATAAGAAAGAAAAGCACAGTATAGTAAACTAACCAGACGATCACTTGCTATATTACTGAGTTTTATGTACACTGCACATAACTGTGCGTGCTATATGCTTATGTGACTAGTGGCACAGTGGTGTATTTGTTATAGATGTTTTTACTTATTATGTTTAGGGATGTTTTGCCTGTACCACATGCATGTCTGGTACCTGCAGAGGTCAGAAGAGATTATTAGATTCCTGGAACTGGAGTTACAGATGGTTGTGAGCCACCATGTGGGTTCTGGGAATGAAACCTGGATCCTCTGAAAGAATAAGTGCTCTTAACCACTGAGCCCTCTCCAGCCACAGTCTTTGTATCGGCATACAAACACGTAAATGGTCATGATCTGACAGAGGTGCACCTGCTGAAACATGGGTTTTGTCAGCTCTGTTTTAACGTTCAGCTGAAGCAGCACTATTCATTGTGTGACTTTGTGTAAGATGTGGCCCTTGTTTCCGAATCTTACTTTCACTAATATTGTAGTTGACAAGCGTTTGCCTTTTGGGAACAGCCAGACTTGGTGTGTTTATCAATACTCTTCATAGATCTCTAAATGAATTTGCTGTCCTTCCTTTTCTGATGATTTAAATTAAACTACATAGTTACTCAATGCTTTTGAGGGGAAGGGTAGGAGATCATTTTAGCTAGGAGTAGTATAGAAGCAATCAATTTCATTATTTTGAAATTGTCTCTTCAGAAACTGCTGCTTCCCTGAAGCTAATTTCAGAGCCCCGCCACTCTGCCGTTAATCTACCCCATGCCTCTCTACCCAGAGCACTCAGACGCGACATTGCACTTGCCACCTGTAAGATAAGCTTTGCCCCAGGAAGCATTTGTTCACCTGGCTGAGTAGTCAGTTCAGGTTGCTAACACACGCTTGCTGGTTGCTGTTGCCTGTGTGTGCGCCGTGCTCGACAGTGTCGGGAGGGCAGAAAACTGAGATTGAGTGAGAGCACGCTTCCCACTGTACCACCTGATCTTCCTGAATTTAGAAGCACCTCGAGGAATTTGGGGCTGAGTGAGTAAAGGGCTGGTGAGGTTCCTGGAGCTACGGAAGGAGGTTTTGTCATTCTTTTCTAGCATTCTCACTGTCTTAGACAGTGGCTTGAGCCTTGCAGCCAGACACACCTGACTTTGAGTGCCAACACCCACTCACAAACAAGGTCCTTAATTTTCCTGAACTTCATTTTCTCATTTCTATTTTTTTTCAGATTTGTTTTATTGAAAATAGATTCTTCTCTCATACAATACATCCCAAATCCCAACCAGTTTCCTCTCCCTCTGCTCCTTCCAGCTCCCCCCACCTCCCCTCTCCCCCCAGATCTACTTCCCCTCCATTTCCTCTTCAGAAAAGAGCAGGCCTCTAAGAGAAGACAGCCAAACATGACAAAACAAGGTACAATAAGACAAGGCAATAGCCCTCACATCAAGGCTGGACAAGGCAACCCAAGAGCAGGAAAAGAGTCAGAGATGCACCCACTCCCACTGTTAGAAGTTCCACAAAAACACCAAGCTATCAGCCATAACATACACAGAGGACCTGGTGCAGACCCACGCAGGCCCATGTTTGCCGCTTCAGTGTCTGTGAGCCCATGTGAGCCCCACTCAGTTGATTCAGTGGGCCGTGTTCTTCTGTGTCCTCCGTCCCCTCTGGCTCCTGTGGTCTTTCCTCCCTCTCCTCTGTGGGGTTCCCCAATCTCTAGGAGGGGGACCCTATGGAGACCTCCGATCTAGATTCTCCCCTTAATGTTTGGCTGTGGTCTCTGCATCTGCTCCCACCTGCTGCCAGAGGAAGCCTCTCTGATGACGACTGGACAAGGCGATCTAAGAGTTGCTGAGTATCACTTGGAATCACTTCTCTGATTTTTTTTTTTATTTTTTTTTAAGACCATTGGTGTTTGGTTCTACTGCAGGTCTCTAGACTGTCCAGTCTCCAGTTTCCGGCCATCTAAGCAGGATGGGTCTCAAGTTAGACCAGACATTGATGGCCACGCCCACAGTTCTGCCCACCACTGCCCCAGCACGTCTTGCAGGCAGGACAGAGTGTGGGTCAAGGTTTTTGGTCCTGGGTTGGTGTCCAGGTTTCTCCTTCCATAGCCTGCAGAGTACCTTCCCAGGTCAGAGAGACTAGAACGTAGGAGTGAAAGATCCATGCAGACACCAGCTTGACCTCTCTATGTTCAGTGGGCTGAGTGGAAGTTGTCCTCAGCAATGAGACCCTGCTGTCAGTTTTCAGAGGGTTACCTTCTGTCCTAGCATCAATCTGAGTTATTCTTTTGTTGTCTTTTTTTTTTTTTTTTTTTTTGAGACAGGATTTCTCTATGTAACAGCTCTGGCTGTCCTAGAACTTGCTCTGTAGACCACACTGGCCTCAAACTCACAAAGATCCACCTCCCTCTGTCTTCCTGGGATTAAAGACGTGTGCCGCCACCACTTGGCTCAGTCTGGGTTGTTTAGGGATCTCCACAGGACATCTTCGGCCAATATTTCAACTGAATATGATCCAGTCCCACCACTGGAAGCCTTGCCTGTCTACAAAAGATGGCCAGTTCAGACTCTGTATCCTCCATTCCTAGGAGTCCTCACTAGGGTCACCTTAGAGATTCCAGGAAGTTTCCATTGCACTAGGTTTCCATTTCCACCCCAAAAGCCCCCTACTCCATCTGTAGAGCCCCTTCACCCCACCCTTGCCTCCTCCTGACCCCTCTGCTCCCGTCCTCAACCACCCTCAGTCCACCCACAGAATCTATCTATTTCCCCTTCCCAGGGAGATCCATGTCCCACACCCCTACCCATAGCCCTCCTCTTTACCTAACCTCTGTGGATCTATGGATTGTAGCTTCATTATTTGCTTAACAGCTATTATCCACTTATAAGTGAATACATACCATATTTGTCTTTCTGGGTCTGGGTTACCTAACCCAGGGTAATTCTTTTTAGTTGAATCCTTGCCTGAAAATTTCATGATGTTATTTTGTTTTTTTAACTGATGAGTAATACTCCATTGTGTAAATGTACCACATTTTCTTTCCATTCTTCAGTTGAGGGACATCTCAGTTGTTTCCAGTTTCTGGCTATTATGAATAAATCCACAGTGAACATTGTTGAGCATGTGTCCTCATGTGATAGGATGGAGCATCCTTTGGGTATATACCCAAAAGTAGTATAGCTGGGTCCTGAGATAGATCGAGTTCCAATTTTCTGAGGAACTACCATATTTATTTCCATAGTGACTGTACAAGTTTGCACTCCCACCAGCATTGGAGGAGTATTCCCCTCTCTAGCATGAGATGTCACTTGTTACTGATCTTAACCATTCTAACAGGGTAAGATGAAATCTCAAAGTAGTGTTGATTTGCATTTCCTTGATGGCTAAAAATGTTGAACATTTCTTTAAGTGTTTCTCAGTCATTTGAGATTCCTCTATTAAGAATTCTCTGTTTAGATCTGTACCCCATTTTTAACTGGATTGGTTTTTTTTTTAATATCTAGTTTCCTGAGTTCTTTATATATTTTGGATATTAGCCATCTATCAGATGTGGAGTTGCTAAAAGTCTTTTTCCATTCTGTAGGCCATTTCTTTGATTGACAATGTCCTTTGCCTTGCAGAAGCTTTTCAGTTTCATGAGGTCCCATTTATTAATTGTTGATCTTAGTGCTTGTGCTATTGGTGTTCTGTTGAGGAAGTTGTCTCCTGTGACAGTGTGTTCAAGACTGTTCCTCACTTTCTCTTCTGCCAGGTTCAGTGTAACTGGTCTTATGTTGAGGTCTTTGATCCATTGGACTTGAGTTTTGTGCAGAGTGATAAATGTAGATCTATTGGCATTCTTCTGCATGCAGCCGTCCAGTTTGACGAGTACCGTTTGTTGAAGGTGCTGTCTTTTTTTCTAGTGTGTATTTCTGGCATCTTTATCATACAAGCAGACAAGAGTCGTCCTTTGGAGCTGGAGATATCCGTGCATCCAAAGCTTGCTGTGTGTGTGTAAATATGGATTTTAAGTTGCTAACATGAAAACATTGTCTAGAAACTACCACTAGATGTCAGTATTGCACCAATGTCAGTAGCCCTCACTAGGCCTGCACAGTCTGAATCACACCCTCTCCCAGCTCAGCCTACAGGTGAGTTCTTGACTGAAGCTTCCAAAGTCAAGGCCATTCTGGTCCATGCTCTCCTGTCTCCTGAGGCTCCCGTAGCACTCCACACACACACTGTGCATTGATGATGCTGGTTTATGAGGACCCCCAGTGGCTTCACTCAGCACATGGTAGAGCCTGTCAACCCTCCTTCTGGATAACCTTGGTCAGGTTGCTCCCCCCTGCCCTTTTTTTAATCTTAAAATAATCCCTACATTAAATGAAAACACACAGAACCCCCTGAACACAACTGCAGAAGCAAGCCTTGATTGCACAATGAGCCTTTGGGGATACTTCATGTCCAAATCATAACATCAGTGGCCCAGGGTGACCCAGCCTCAGAAAGCTTACCTGAATCCTGTTCGCAAAGCCTGTGCCTGGAGTTAGGGTTAGCTTTCTCCTTTCTTCTGAATTCCAAAACAATGACAACCTCTTAGGGCACATTGGCATAATTTAAGGCTCACGTATAGTTCGGAAGTCCAGTTTCATTGTTTTCAATTTTATGTGCTATTTCTATTGCATGTGGTATGCACATGTATATGTGTGTAGTTGTGTGCACCTGTGTATTTACATGGGCCAGAGAAGGATATTGAGCATCCTGCTGTATCTGTACCTTGGGGCAGGGTCTCTCACTGAACTTGGAGGCAGCTTGGCAGCCAGCAAGCCCCAGTGATCCTCCTGTCTCTCTCTCCTATGGCTCTGGAGCTACCAGTGTGCACAGGGTGGCCATGCCAGCTCCCTGTGTAATGTTTCAACACAGGCTAACTACATGTGGCCCATGGAATCCTTGGGAAAGCCATCTACTTAGTTTAGAATATTTTCTGAGCAGTAAATGAGTATGCCGTGTGCACCAGTATGGTTGGAAGTTCTTTGTCCATAAACTCGTAAATGAATTTTTCACACACTTGCTTGTTGATTAGGGAGAGGAAATTTTACTGCCAGCCACCTTATTCAGAATTTCAAAATAAAGTAATAGGATCTGCAGTGAACTATTGAGTGACAAGAAGGGCACATGGATCACTGTATCATTTTCAGGACCCAGTGAGTGAGGAGAGCAGACCCCCAAACAAGTGCATGTATGTACATGGACGTATTAATGTATATCAAAAAAGTGCATGTGTGTACATAGACATATTAATGTATATCAAAACAAGTGCATGTGTGTACATGGACATATTAATGCATATCAGCTTGATTTAGGTCTAAACGACTGTGAATCATCATAGAATGGTGAGTGTGACCCGGAAGTGATACCTGGCCTCTGTTAGTCTCCTACTTCTCTCTAAAGTGTCACTAGACATACAACACCAAAATGGTACCAACAGGACCAGCAAGATGGCTCAGTGGTAAAGGCACTTTGCCTCCAAGCCTGACCTGAGTTCCTCCCCAGAATCCCCGTAGTGGAAGGAGAGAACCAATACCAGAATTTGTCCTCTGACCTCCACCTATGCCATCACACACACACACACACTCTCTCTCTCTCTCTCTCTCTCTCTCTCTCTCTCTCTAAAGAAATAAATGTAATAAGAATGGTAGTGCATTAATGGTCTCCTGTTTTAGTATCTTATATTTAAATTAAGAAACATTTATAATCATCTTTTATCTTACATGTATGTGTGTGCGCTCACAAGTGTGTAGGTGTGCATGTGTGTGGAGGCCCAAAGTTGACATTAGGTGTCTTCCTCAATCTCTCTCTTCTTTATTTGTTAAGGCAGGGTCACTTGCTGAAGCTGGAGCTTTCCAATCCTTGCTAATTTAGCTAGCAACTTGCTCAGGGGATCCCATGCCTCTGCCTCCCTGGTGCTGGGTACAGGTGGCCCCACACTTGCCTAGCTGTTATGTGGTTTCTAGGGGCACATGGCAAATGCTTTCTTCACTGAGCCATCTCTCCAGCCCTTGTTCTTGTTTTTAAGATTCAGGGTCATCGTACCACACAGACCACAAAAGTCATGTATTTCCAGGCATGGTGGTGCGTACCTGTAATCTCAGTACTCAGGAGGCTGAAGCAAAAGGATCATGAATGTAATTAAGGCCAGGCTAAGTTAAATATCAAGTTCCTGCCTCTACAAACAAAACAAAATGTTGTATTGAGTTTGCTTGGTCAAGGTTTTTGTTTTAAATAGTGTAATTTACCTCATTGTTGACTGTATCCTCAAAGCTGACTTTATCTAATGGGATGCAGATGCTACCCAGACTTGTAAAATGGAGCTGTTTTATGTGGTCCACCTGTTCACACTGTGTGCCACTCACGACCTCTGCTCTTTTTCTCTTACTCAGCATGGTCCCTTTGTGGTCCAGACATTCACAGTCCAAATGGCTCAGGAGGCTCACTCCCTCACCTCCACTTTCCGCTTGCACACTCTTCACTGAATTTAAAACATAGATCACCACCTGTGCTGGCTAGTTTTATGTCCATGTGACACAAGCTGGAGTCATTGGAAAGGAGGAAGCCTCAACTGAGAAAATGCCTCAGTAAGATTGGGCTGTAGGCAAGCCTGTAGGGCATGTTCTTAGTGGGCTGTGGAGGATGAGTATGGGTGGTGCCCATTGTGGGTGGTGCAACTCCTGGGCTGGTGGTCCTGGGTTCTATAAGAAAGCAGGCTGAGCAACCTAGGAGGAACAAGCCAGTAAGCAGCATCCCTCCATGGCCTCTACATCAGCTCCTGCCTCCAGGTTCCTGCCCTGACTTCAATGATGAACAGTGATGTAGAAGTGTAAGCTGAATAACCGCTTTCCTCCCCAAGTTGCTTTTGGTCATGGTGTTTCATTGCAGCAACAGAAACCCTAATTAGAACACCACCCTTGTGCACACTTCTCCCTCCATTTTGTTTTCTCCTTAGCACTTGTAACATTAAACATTTTACCCATGTTATTTCAAGTTCTGCAAAAGAATAAGGATTTATATCTGCACCCAACCTAGAGCAGGGCCTGCCTGTTTTCAAGTAGGTGTTCCAGAAAAGGGGAATGAGCCAGAGTGAGCGTGGGAGTCACCTGTGTCCACAACCCCTGTCTTCTTTAGGGTTACTGTTACACTCTGATAAATCCCCTTTCTATACATAGAGATTCATCTTACATGTTCTGTTACTCTAGAGAAGCCTGACTAATACAACCCCCCACAGGCATCCTCGTGTACAGAGCACACAGAATCATCGAGTCCTGCCAAGAAGCCTTCATCCTGCGTCTCTTCCGCCAGAAGAACAAGCGTGGCTTCATCAAAGCTTTCACAGACAACGCTGTTGCTTTTGACACTGGTTTTTGTCATGTGGAAAGAGTGATGAGGAACCTTTTTGTGAGGAAGCTCTACCTGTGGCCAAGGTAACGACATTATGGGACAGCTTTGTGAGCAGAAGAGCCTTAGCTTAGCTTCACTTTAGTGCAGTTGATAGAATACATGTGAAACTTGCCATCCTGTCCATAAGGACCTTTTTTTTTTTGACTTTATTTATTTGTTTTTTAAATTACACTCATGATATTCATTAATTACACTCATGATATTAATCACATTTGTGGTATTCACAGTATTCATTCAATTATATATATATAATATATATATATTAATTTTAAACGCTGAATGTCATTTATTGAAGGGGGGAGGAGGTCTTAAATACAGGCTTACAGCACAATGGGAGGACCCCGGAGGGCAGAAGTTCGCTACTGATGTTTACAATCTTGCTTCTAATCTGTTAACGCTCATTATTCAGGGTACCAGGCAAGGAGCTTCCTTTAAGCATTCAGGAGGGTAGAACCTGGCAGGGAATTAGCATAGGGAGAATATCAAGGTCAAGGTCCGCAAGCAAGGCAACAGTTACCCAAAACGGGGGCCAGGGCCCTACAGGTCCCCCTTTTATTAAAAAATGAGCTTCTGACTTGGGTTGCGTGGGACGTCAACAGGTCACCTTACCCGTCATGGAGACGCCTGCCCAGGCCACACAGGTGCTCTGTCTTAGGTTGGTGAGTGCCCCCCAGGCATTACCCATCTCTGAATACTCATTATCATACAGGCTCAATTGTGTGTGAGCTGCAGAGTTAACTGCTGCCAAAGATCTCAAAGTAAGGACCTTCTTTTAAAAATACATTTGTGCATGCGTGTGTCAATTTTGTGGAGAATACTAGTTGTACAATGATTCTTTTATTTAATTGTTCCTTATTTCAGAAGTAAAACCTGTCTATAAATGACCAGATAGTAAGTATTTTGGTAGTGGAGGCACAGTTAGCTCAGCCTTGCTGTTAGAAGCACAAAAGCAGAGCCAACCAGATGGCTCAAGGGGTAAAGGAGCTTGCCGCCAAACCCTGAGGACCTGAGTTCAATCCTGAGGACTCACGTGGAAGGAGAGAACTGACTGTGGGCTGTCCTCTGAGCTCTGTCTGAGTGCTCAGACACACCACAAGTAAATAAAAACATGTAACGTTTAAAAGAATTGGAGTAAGGGTGGCAAGATGGCTCAGTGTAAGTGCTAGCTACTAACCTTGATGACTCAAGTCCAATCCCAGGACCCACATGGTTGTCCTATGATCACCACACGTGCACTGTGGCACATACACACAAAATATGTGCGATCACGGTTTTTTTGGTTGTTTTGTTTTGTTTTATAAGAACACAAAGCAGCATAGATAGCAGGAACCCAGTGGCAGGGGCTGTGCCCCTCACACTGTAGGAAAGCAGGTCCTGAGTTGGGCCAACACTGGTTTTCTGAGCCTGCCTTGCTTGAGTGATGCTCTTACTCAGAAAGGCCCAGTGTGTTCTTAAGCATTGCCATTTTGTTTCCATTTGGTTTGTAGCTGTTAATTTGGAAACTCTGTCTCCTTAGGTTCCATGTAGCAGTCAACTCGTTCTTAGAACAACACAAGCCTGAAGTCGTAGAGATTCACGTGTCCATGACTCCCGCCATGCTTTCCATTCAAACAGCCATACTAGACATCTTAAATGCGTGTCTGAAGGAACTGAAATGCCACAACCCATCACTAGAAGTGGAAGATTTGTCATTAGAAAACGCTCTTGGGAAGCCGTTTGACAAGGTCCGATTCCTTTTTTCTTCCTTCTGCAGCACAGCTCGTTAGGTTGTCATTTTAAAGAATGCAAGGCATTTTACTAGTCACCATGTCCTTTGTAGGGATTAAGCTGTAGGTGATTAAAAGTGGGGCTGCTTTACCTACGAGGAACTAGTAATTTGCAGTGGCATCTGTGTTTGCCAAGGCTGACTCTTTCAGCTGCACAGTGAGTAAATGTCTTGTTGTGAGTGTAATCGATGTTGTCTTGGTTCCAAAATGATGTCAGCGTCTTGGTGTCTGTAGACACAGAGTCTATATATGAATGCTTCGTAATTATACATCCATAAACTTACCATCTTTTTTAAATAGAAAGTTGGGTTTTTGGTGGAGGGTATTTTTGTTTTTGTTTTGAGACAGGGTTTCTCTGTGTAGCCCTGGCTGGCCTAGCACTCACAGAGATCTGCCTGCCTCTGCCTCCCGAGTGCCAGGATTAAAGCAGTTCATTACTGAGACCTCTGTTCTGTCTCAGAATTACATTCTGAACTGAGAAAATGCTAAGTCTTCAATTCAAGGAATTTTTCTTGTTTTTTCACCATAGCTTAATATTGGATATGTAAGTATTCAGTCCTATAGTGAATTGTAGAACTCCAAAATACTACCTTTAAAAAATTCCAGGTCACATTTTTTTAGAACATGCCACTGTGTTTTAAACTCTGAATCAGTCTTGATGTCACTGGGAACACCAAGTGGGAACTGGGAGTGTATGGTGACCGTGCAGAAGGAGAGGCCCGACTGCTGTGAGATACTCATAGGCCGAATGGATCCTGAGTGTCCTGTCCTGTCTTCCTTTGTCTTAGAGTGTGTACAGCTTAGAGCGTGGGAATGACAAATCTTCATATTGTTCTAATAGAGTAGATATGTCCTAGAAAAGCAGAATGCATTATTCAACACTGACTTCTGTCTGATGTCGCTGGCTGGTAAGAGTCAAGGGTTGTTTTGGACACTCTTGCATCACATCTACATATACACAGAGCTTGCATCACAAAAACTTGAGGTTCCATGTGTCTTTTAACAAAAGGGGTCTGCTGTTGTAGAATGTTTCCTTGTCACGTGCATCCTAGTCTGGAGCATGAATTATAAGGTCACCCAGGTGCCACTTCTGCTCGGTGTGCACTTGTCAGGTGAGAGACCCAGGAGGCTGCTATTTCTGTTCATAAGAACAAGTTGCATGCATGTTTGTGTATGTCTGCACACATGTGCATGCACAACTGTGTGTGTGTGTGTGTGTGTGTGTGTGTGTGTGTGTGTGTGTGTGCTGTGTGCACGTGTGTGTGTGTGGATGTTGTACATGCTCCTGAATGTGTAGAGGCCAGAGGAGGACATGGAGTGACCTCTCTATCACTTCTTTGCCTCGTTTCCTTGAGAAAAGGGTCTTTCACTGAACCTAGAGCTAAGCTGACAGGTGGAATGTCCCAGAAATCTTTCTGTCTTTGCCCCTCATAGCTCTGGGGTTATAGGCACATGCCTGTGTTTTTATGTAGGTGCTGGGATTTGAACTCAGGTCCTCCTGCTTGCACAGTGGACACTCTTACCCACCGAGCCATCTGACAGTCAGTTAATAAAAATCAAGGGAGATTAACTCCATCCCGTTATAAAAATTGTAGTAATAAGATATTATGCTTTTCAAACATTATTAGGATTTGGTGACCTGAAACTTTTTAGCCACTTTCTTGGAAAGAAATATTTAGGGAATCTTATTGTAGTAAAATATAAATAACAAAGCTTTTAGCATTTTAAATATGTTTTTACATATCCAGTGAATAACCCTTATTGAAAGTATGGCTGTGTTAAGAAAAGCTATAATGAACATTTTTTTTTAGCAGTAGTAAATTGTGTTCCTTTTCAGACAATCCGCCATTACTTGGACCCTTTATGGCACCAGCTTGGAGCCAAGACTAAATCCTTAGTGCAGGATCTGAAGATGCTGAGAACCTTGCTGCAGTATCTCTCTCAGTATGACTGTGTCACATTCCTGAATCTTCTGGACTCTCTGAGAGCAACAGAGAAGGTGTTTGGTCAGAATTCAGGTGTGAGATAAAAATACTAATATTATTCTAGGAGCTGGTTGGAATAAAGTGTCAACGGGAGGAGCGCTATATTCAACTGCATTTCATGTTCACTGCACAAGGGTGTAAAGCTTTATTGAAAGCTAATGTTCCCGCCTACTTAACTTCTGTTCTGTATAATAAATATTCATATCCATTCCTGGCAGTTTTATTTCCAGAAAAGACTTTGTAGTACAGACAGTCTCCAACTTGGAAATAGGTTATGTTCTGGAATTTAGTTGTTAGGAACTTAAAATTAATTTTACTCAAAGAGACCCCAAGGGATGGGTTTCATCTGCTAGTGTCAAAGACTTAAGAGATTTGTTTAGAGGTATATGCATGTACAGTGACTGTCATGCTAACTACTCAAGACCCTTGAGTCCTAGAGTCAAATTATATGCAATTAATAATTTTTACAGCTTCTTTGGGACATTCTTAAATAACAAAATACAGAAGTGGGGATAGAGCTCCATGCTAGAGCACATATCTAGCACATGTACTATTCCCCAGCATTGTATGCATACAGAAGTAATGAACTACAAAGGTACATGAGAAAAGGATTCATTCGTTGGTGGCACTTGGTACCACTGCCTTGGGTTATTCAGTTACCAGTGGAGTTTCCCACTACCATCCTTGGAAATGTCAACACAATTGTCTTAGAGTTATTATAAGGAAAGTTTTGATTTCTCATACCCCATGAAAACCTCTTGAGGAGTCCTAAAGGAGTCCCTGGGCCACACTTTGAAAACCACTGGTCTAGTCAAGTAGAGGCCACAGCAGTAAGAGAAACTGAGGCACAGTTGCTGTGAAAGCAAGATGGCAGCCAGTGGTCTATGTGGGTTTTGTGCCCATTAGAGTGTTTAAAATTACCACTAATTGAAGCCCTTTTTTTTAACCATTGTATTAGGTTGGCTTTTCCTGGATGCTAGCACCTCCATGTTCGTGAATGCTCGTGCACGAGTTTATCGTGTTCCAGATGCCAGACTGAACAAAAAGGCCAAAATGTCTGAAAAGGTGTCGAGTGCAGAAGGGCAAGGTCGGGTCTTAAACACTTCTCTGTTTACACTGGTGTGGAAGCAGGTGTCGGCTTAAAGCAAATTTAAAATCTTCTGTTCTGCATATAAATGCACGTAGTGTGTGGGAGGAGTGTGCAGTGAAACCAGGATGTGATCCATCGCCAGAGAACACCAATGTCAAAGGCCAGACGTCAGTCAAGAGTGTTCTTATTGCTACATAAGAAACATTTCAACCATTACTATTTGGGGCATGTAAAGGCTTAATGAAGCATTTTAGCATTCTTTGCAACTTTTAAAGATTATAAATACACTAGAGAGAAGTAACTGTAGGTTTTATTCTAGTTTCTACCTAGGAAGAGTCTGAGGCTTGGAATGGGATAGTTAATGCTTGTTTCTGCCTCGTCTAAAGATCTATTCAAAACAGTGTGTTCATAATCTGTTTGAATACTTGAAGAAAAAAAAATAGTTGTTACCTGTTTTTAGCCATGTTCAGGATTGTAGGAAGCACGGGCATATTAGAAATAATAAATACTGATGGCACCTATCCCTTGCTTTGCGTAGCTGCTTATGTACAGTGTCCCAAGTGACAACAGAGCATCCATGCATCCCGTCACCTCTGCACATCCCAGCAGACCTGTCAGCAGGCTTTTCCAGGGCAGCAGCTCCTGTGTAGCATGGTAGAGGCCCAAGGACATGTCCTTTCCCAGCGGTGCTAGTTTTCTGTGGTGGGAAAGCCTTTGGCATGGTTTTGACTAAACATCGCACAGGATGTGGTTATATTTTATTTCTATACAGAAACAAAAAAGGAACTGGTCCTAGAAAGCAACCCAAAGTGGGAGGCGTTAAGTGAAGTCCTAAAAGAAATCGAAGCAGAGAATAAGGAGAGTGAAGCCCTTGGTGGCCCAGGTAAGAACAAAGGGGAGATGGTGACATTGGCTGAATCTTTGTTTTTGTTTCTGAGACAAGACCTTATTGACCCAGAGTGGCTTTGAGCTTGCTGTGCCTCTGAGGCTGGCCTTGACATTCTGATTTTCCAGGCAGGTGCCACCAGACCCCACACGGCACCCCGACATTAGATGTCGACCCTGACATTAGCTGTCCATCAGCCGGCTCCCAAGGCTGCTCACCAAGCACAGCCTTCACTGCTTGGCTTCTCGGGACCTCTCTTTAGGATTCAGCTAATTCCCATGTGTATACTCACCAGGTTTTAAATCTAGAATCTCCAAGGAATCAGCTGGTGGTTTTTCTGTTTTATATCCCCAGCCAAGTGTCTTTCCAAAGAAGCTTAAATGCCTCTATTGACTGAGCCCTAGAAAAACAGTTCCAAGTTCTAAGCCTTCTACCTTCAAACAGGAACATGCTAACAGATGGGCACAGTAGACTAAGCCAGAACTGTCAATTCAAAATAAAACTAGAGAGAGAGTAAATCTACATGTTTGAAAACTTACTGAATCTTTGAACTGCCAAGCAATAAAGGCAAGCGGGGTGACATGGAGCGCACGGGAAAGGAGGACAAAGTGCATGACACTATGGAGTGCCACAGTGAAACCGGCTAGTCTGTGCACTAACCTAAGTGCTTAGTGTGTCTAAAATTGCTGAAGGGCTGGAGAGAAGGCTCAGCAGTTACAAGCGCTCGCTGCTCTTGCAGAGGCTGAAGGTTCAGTCCCAGCATCCACATCAGGCAGCTCACAGCCACTCGTAACTCCAGCTCCAGGGATCTAGTGTCTTCTGGCCTCCAAAGCGTCTACATGTTCACACTCGAATTTGAGCACATGCACAAACAAAAAAGTAAATATTTTTGAAAAGGCATTCCTTATATTAGTAAATCCTGGTGATAATTACCCAGAACTTACCCCACATGTTCTCTTAGATAAAGTGAAGACTGACGAAGTGGGGTGGGGCAAGCTTTCCCAACACCAGATGATGTGATGCTGACATCAGTGTGTTTCCTTCCGGGTTTCTTTCACATTTTCTGTTTTACGTTGTTAAAGTCATTTGGATGTGCCCAGCCCTTGGCCTGAAGTCAAGGCTGGCTAGGCATATGGCCCCCCAAAGCTTACACGCAAAGCATTAGGAGGAGGCCTTTGCCACCAACTGGACAACCTAAGTTTGTTCCCTGGAAACTACATGATGGAGGAAGAGAGCAGGGTTTCCGACCTACACACACACTAAATAAATAAAATGAATGTAATCAAAACTTTAAAAAACCGGAGGGGTGTTTGTGACATCTTTATAACTTGATTACACAGCTCTCAAGAGGCTAACTGGAAGCCTGTCTTGTAATTGAACTTGGAACGGTCCTTCTGCCGCTGCCGCCTAAGTGCAGGGATTATAGGCTTGTTACGCTCCGGTTTTTATATAGTCGTTTTCATTTTGCTTAGCTAACTAACTGGAAATTCTCTGTATTTTTGTATGTCTGTATACATGCTTTACACTACACAGCAGCTTTACTAGTTTGAGAAGACGTCATGCGTTTTGTTCTGAATGAGCCCTGCTCTCAGGGTCTCTCTCATGCATATGTCTCAGCTGCTTTGGCCAACTTAAACTACAGCAGTTTCTCTGCTCCTTCTTAGTTAGGGTAGTGATACTGATCCGCTGATTGTGTCTCCAGACTTCCTAATGCTGTTTTTGTTGCTCTAAAAATCAACCTTTAGATGCAATCTTCTCTGAGAACTAATTTTCTACTTTTAAGACTAGAAAATCACCTCCATCTTGGGGGTGAAGACAGGCCATCCTTTCGTATGATTTAAGATTTGACATTTGAATATATAATCCACTTGGAATGTATTTTGGCATCTAGGAGCCTCTAGAAAATTAGTCCTTAGAAGCTTCATTAAAGCCTCCATTGTACCTTGGCTCTGCTTCCATTAGACTAAACAATTCTGGCTTCGGCGTCATTCCATGAATCAGTCCAGAAGTGACAGTGTGGGATTAAGGCCCAAGCCCCCTTTTGAACAATTTGTAAATTGGGTTCTTTAACAAGGGCAGGATGCCTTCCCATAGAAGGGGACAGGGGACCCAGGGCGACCCAAAGGAGCCGAGAATGGGAGTAAACAAGCAAGCATGCGTTCTCTGATTGCAGGCCAGGTGCTGATCTGTGCAAGCGATGAGCGCACGTGCTGCCAGCTGAGGGACTACCTGACCATGGGAGCAGAGGCCTTCCTGCTGCGGCTGTACAGGAAAACCTTTGAGAAGGACAGCAAAGCCGAAGAAGTGTGGGTGAATTTTAGGAAGGGGGACGGCCCAAAGAGAACTGTGAAATCTGACAAGAGACCCAAAGACGCTCAAAACAAAGAGCGCGCCTCCTCCAAAAAAGGGCCCCCCAAAAGGAAGAAACGAGAGCTGACTCTGACGCAAGTGATGGGGACTGCTGAGGATCCACCAGAGGACGGGACTGCGGAGGAAGGCCGGTGCAGACATGCCGCCAGTAGCCCAGAAGGCTGCGGGCAAGAGATTGTGCACGAAGCTTTCGATTTAAATTTGTCATCTGATGCGGCCTATGGCGTCCTGAAAGAGCCCCTGACCATCATCCATCCGCTTCTGGGGTGCAGCGACCCCTATGCCCTGACGCGGGTACTGCATGAGGTGGAGCCCAGATACGTGGTTCTGTACGATGCAGAGCTCACCTTTGTCAGGCAGCTGGAGATCTACAGGGCCAGCAGGCCAGGGAAACCGCTAAGGCAAGTCCTGCTTGGCGGTTCTGCGGGCTTTTGGACAAGATGTGTTTGGCCTGCGTGGTGGTTTCTTACCTTCAGGCCCCCATGAGGTTGGTTTGACGCTGCTTTGTGATGAATGGGAGGAAGCGCTCCCTCCGTGAGGAAGTCCGGCCACCCCTGCTAAATTGCAAGCTTCCAGAACCCCTGGCGTTCTTCCTGCCCTGCTCATATTCTTTCTTTGTGTCTGAGTGTGTTGCTTACAGGGTACGCTATCTGTAAAGTCTGGGAAATTTATGACGTCCTGTGTAATATCAAAGGCAATATGCTAATGACTTAGCCAAATGTTATTAATCTTCTAAAACACTCTGTAAAGTTTTAAACATTCTTCATTATGTGTGTGGCTGTGTGCACACCATGACAACTTGCAGGAGTTAGTTAATGCCTTCCCTCCTTTTGTGGGCTCCGAGGATCACACCCAGACAGGAAGCCTCTGCCTACTGAGCCACCTGACCATCTCACAGCTTACAGATGTTAGGAAGTGACTCTAGATTTCATTCTTATAAAACTAAAATCTTTCAGATGAGAAAGTGATGCCTCCCAAAGAATACAGTGTTCTCACTCTCCAGCTAGCTAAGGGGAAATAAACATCAAAATTCATATCCTGAACTCAGCCTGAACCAGAAACAGAGCCAAGAGAAACCTTTGTAGCAGGGTAACTAAGGCAGCCTTGCAGAGTAGAGGCTGGCTCAGACGGAGCCGGGGATGAAGGCATTGCTGCTTGGTCGGCTGCTCAGCCTGCTAGCCACCAGCTCCCGCGGGTAGTATTCGTGCACCAGACTTCTTGCCCAAGAACAGAATACTGTCCTGTTTGAAATCAAATGTCATGAGCAGAAGAGACCTGGGAATTCAGCTGTTTGCTCTGTCAGTGGGAAACTGAGGCCCAGAAATGGAAGTTGATTTGACTTCATCCACATGACACATTCAATAGGGCAGCTGAAATCTCCTAACTCGCTGCCGCCCCACACCACCCCCGTGACCTTTCCCCTCTGTATGCTTCGAAGTCAGATAGTCTGGGAAGGTTTGTGCTAAAAGTAAAGCAGGCTTAAAGGAATATCTCTAATGGAGTAAAGGTAGCATGAAGCGCTTAACTCAGCCTTAGCCACAAATGAGAAAAAGCAAGCTCTCTGGTTTTTTAAACACTATTTTTAATGATGTATGTGTATGTGTGCACCAGTCACCAAAGATGGAGGGTGGGGGATGGGGAAGGCTGGAGTTACAGGCAGCTATAAACCACCCAGTGTGGGTGCTGAGAACTGAACTCTGGTCCTCTGCAAGAGCAGGAAGCACTCTTAACCAACAAGCCATCTCTCTAGCCCCAGAGCAAAGCCCTTTAGAGACAAAATACATCAAAAAAAAAAAAAAAGATTCCTGATGCTACCCATGTGTTTATATAAAACATTTCTGACTCCACTCTGTTGTGACATGAATAAAGGGAACTGAGAAAGTACTGTGAGGGTGAAGGTCTTAAATGTTTAATGTGTTTGCTTGTCACTAGCATTGAATTTCCCTAAGCTAGTTCTAATGATGATTGTCCAACTTTTAAGCTATGGTTTGGCAGAAGGACAAAGAAAAAAGCTGAAAAAAGAAGCCTCGAAGAGATTTGTGGGTCTCTTTTCTATATGTTTATAGTTATGAAGAAAGAATTCTGTCCTCTAGTTATATTTCAGTATTTACCTGAACTGTGCTCCTTCACTTGGTGAAAAGGAAAAGCAGCTCACTGGGTAACAGCCCTACAACCCTTAGCAGGTGGGGTTCGTGTAGCTCCATCTGAGCCTTGTGTGCTGAGCGGGGCCTCACTCTTCTTTGGGTTGCTGTTACTTGAGTGTCCAGGGCTACTGTTCTCAGACAAGTCACTCTGCAGTCCTTCCAAGGATTAAGAATTACTGTTTTGCAACCTAAAAAAGCTCTGTCTTTACCCACAGGGTTTACTTTCTTATATATGGAGGCTCCACAGAAGAACAGCGCTACCTGACGGCTCTGCGAAAAGAAAAGGAGGCATTTGAAAAGCTCATAAGGTGAGGTGGGTGGCCCACAGGAGCCTTGCTTAGCTTAGCCCTACCCAGGGCCAGTGGCTTCTCTGGTGGGAATATGGTACATCCCCCCAGGAAGAGAGGGCAGGAAAAAGGGGATGGGAGAAGACTCATGAGCTGGGGATGGCTGATACCTGGGGTATGCCTCACACACACAGTCCTCCTCTCCCTTACCCCTGCAGTTGCTTAATGCAAGTTTAGTGAGTAGACTCTAAGTTGTATCCCTTACCTGAAATCCTGGAACTAGAAGTATTTCAAATTCTGTAATATTTTCATGTATGTGATAAGATGTGTTAGTGAGGGTACCAATCCTGAACATGTGGTAGGTAGAAGGCGACAAGTTGGGCATGTGTGTAGGTTCCTTCAGCACAGGGCTGGACATGAATCTTCCCCTGTGCTGTTGCATTGACCAGCCAAACACTTTGCACTTCATAACATTTTCAATTTCAGATTTTTCATATCAGAAACGTGTGAGGGAAACTGCTTTTTACTCATAATGTGCAGCACCAGACGCACCACAGAACACTCTTCTAGAAGGGAAGCTCTCCAACCCTGCACCCTCTGCTCAAGAGGCCTTCTTTTTGAATTACAGGTTTTCCCTCCTTATAAAATCTTGCTTGTCTGCAGGTGGGTAGCTGGGAAGTATTTTATGTCTCACCCTCACCCCCACCCCCAGTTCTGACCACTATAACTAGAATCACTCTAAGGTGGTATTTTTTTAAGGGTGTGCTGTTTTTCTCAACGTGTGTATGGTTTTAAGAGTGGGTGTCATATTGCCAATCCTGGTAGAAAATGCTTTTCAGCTTAACAGGAGCTGATTATGGAACAGTCACAAACTGACTGTCGACCTCTCACCCCTAAGTACCTGGGGAGATCAGGTGACCTACCAGGAGCCATATCAATAGACTACAGTGGACTGATGACCCAAGGGACTAAGAAGCCAGTTAGACCGTGCATCATAGAACTGAGCCAGAGAAAGCCTAGGCCAGACAAACAGTGGCCTACATCCTTCCGTGTCTTGGACACTGGCAGTGTACAGTGTCAGTAAGCCTGACACTGAGCTAGACAGAACCTCAGAGTGGCTGTGGATGCTCAGCATCTGTGTACCCAGGGTAGCCCGGCACAGGCATGTCTAGAAATGGGTTTTTACAGGCTGGTGCCTCTGGTCCCGCTGAAGGGCTTTAGCAAGGTGTGTAGATAACACCCTTCCCTTTGTTATCTTCTAGAATAGTGGCATTTCCTTGAAGCTGCTAGCCAGACAGTTTTGTTACTCGGTCCTCTTAGCCTATGGAAATGCACCATGGGATTGTTTCTGTTATGTATTGTGAGGTGTGTGTATGTGTATGTGTTGAAAAGCTATTTCAGATGTAGTATTACAACAACAGTTATTATATAGAAAACCTCTTCTTAGTCACAGTTCACAGAGCCTCCTTTCTGTTCTTTAGACCTTCAGCTACTGAGTCTCCAACAGTGAAGTTATGTATTGAGCATCTAGTCCATGCAAATGCAGTGAGAAAGGGATCACGTTGAGCAGGTGTATGGGAGAGCCTAGAGTTTCAAAAGGCCTGGAGCCTTAGGACTCTGTGGCAGTACTACACATTCTAGGTAACATGAGGCTCATGCATTTGTAGAGATGTCTATGAAAAACAACTGGGGAATGCAGTTGTCTGCTGGGAGAAGGTGGCAGCAAAGATAGTTAATGAAGAGGAGGGGCAGATGTGAGAGATGCTTAGGAGACAGGTCAGAGATGTGGCGCCATCAGGTATGGGCCAGCACCTCCCTATGGTTCTGTAGCTGGAGAGTTTCTCTCCAGGTCCCGGCAAGCCCCAGCAGTCCGACAGACCACTTATAAAATAAACACACAGACGCTTATATTATTTAAACTGTTTGGCCTAATGGCTCAGGCTTCTAGCTATCTAGTTCTTACATCTTAAATTAACCCATTTCTTTAAGTCTATACCTTGCCACTTGGCTCGTGGCTTTTACCGGCGTCTTCACATGCTGCTTGTCATGGCGGCGACTGGCAGTGTCTCCCTCCGCCTTCCTGTTCTCTCAATTCTCCTTTCTCTTAGTCCCGCCTATACTTCCTGCCTGGCTACTGGCCAATCAGTGTTTTATTTATTGACCAATCAGAGCAACACATTTGACATACAGACCATCCCACGGCACTTCCCCTTTTCTTTTTTTTTTTTTTTTTAAAAAAGGAAGGTTTTAACTTTTACACATCTCCAAAGCCAGCTTGGTATATTTGGGAATTTGGGTGTAGCTTCTCTTACTACTTCCTGCTGGAGGGGGCCGTTGTATCTTATGGGGACACAAAGAAAATTTTAGGATTATGGAGTAGTCCGTGAGGGTGTATTGTCTGAGCCAGTTGCCTTGAAACGGTTCTGGATGTTGGATCATCTGGGCCTTGGTGTCATCAGAGACCTTTCAAGGGGTCTTGGCTGGTCAAACCTGATGTATCTTAATCTGGAACAAATCCATAGCCTCTTGCTTTCTGTGGAAACAAAAGTAGAGCCTCCTTTCCAAAGCAACATATCCTTACATCCAAATTTGGAAGTCAAGGTACCTTTAAAATATACATATTGGTTTAACTCAACATCTTTTACGATCAAATGTTTTTCTGCAGTTAAAAATCCCAAAGACAACACAATCCAGATTCTCTGTGTAATATTCATCTTTACGTGGCTTATTTTTTTATATTAATTTTACTGTCTCTTTAAAGACTTTATTTTTTAAAACTATGTATTTGTTTATATAACTGTATATATCACCTTTTTTGTCTCTTTCAAGCCTACATATATTTTACACACATTGTAAACTGTTACATCTGAATCTGTCTTATTGTGAATCTATTGCTTTAAACTGCAGCATTTGTAAGACTGAAAAGGCGCTATGGCTGCTGGCTCCGCCCACCTCAGCTTCCCAACATGGCGGTGGTACGATTACTGCCAGCTCTGGGAGCCATTGTGGGTCTATGCTTTTATCCAAGCAGCGTGTAGCCCAGAAACCTCTTTTTTTTTTCTCTTTCTTTCTTTTTTTTTTTATACTAGCAAAGGCTAAATCCACCACACAGCAGCAGCGTAATGTGCCACTTGTAGATGCCTCATTCCCGTCATACTGCAGGTCAAGCACAAACGCCAGGAACCCGCCAGTAGCTCAAACCCGCATTTTGTGGCATCTAGCTGCCCATATGAGACATGAAGCAGAAACCTGGTTTTGGCTCTGTTTAGAATTGCTTATTAAATATTCTCAGGTTTAAGGTGGAAACTCAAGCTGTTGGGCGCTATTTGTAGCTGGAGAGTTTTCTCTCCGGGTCCCGCCAAGCCCCGGCAGTCCAACAGCCCACTTATAAAATAAACACACAGACGCTTATATTATTTAAACTGTTTGGCCTAATGGCTCAGGCTTCTAGCTATCTAGTTCTTACATCTTAAATTAATCCATTTCTATAAATCGGTACCTTGCCACTTGGCTCGTGGCTTACCGGCGTCTTCACATGCTGCTTGTCATGGCGGCAGCTGGCAGTGTCTCCCTCCGCCTTCCTGTTCTCTCAGTTCTCCTCTCTGTTAGTCCCGCCTATACTTCCTGCCTGGCTACTGGCCAATCAGTGTTTTATTTATTGACCATTCAGAGCAACACATTTGACATACAGACCATCCCACAGCAATGGTTCTTTTATTGTTATAAAAATATCTTTTATCTTATTTTTCTCTGATCAAAATAATTGTCACCAAACCACAAATGAACACCTAGAGCTGAAGTATTCTTATTAGATCATTGGTTTTCCTGTGTCAAGGTCCCCAAGGACAGTCAGTGATCTGCTTAGAAGGACTCACAATTAAGTTTGTCACAGAAAAAGGACACAGGTGAGACTCAGCAGGGAACAAGCAGGAATGGTGTCGCCTGGAATCGTGGCGTGCACTCAACTCTACCACCGTGCGTCTCAGCACATGCAGACATGGCGGCGGGGACACTCGTCCAGCCTTGACATCCGCGAGGCTCAGTCCCATAGACACAAGCACCCATGTGACTGACATTCATCTCTCCAACTGCAGCCTGCCAGAGCAGCATCAGGCATTCACCACCAGTCACAGTTAGCACTTGTACCTGTGACCCAAGGCC
Organism: Peromyscus aztecus; assembly: GCA_902168405.1. NCBI lineage: Eukaryota > Metazoa > Chordata > Mammalia > Rodentia > Cricetidae > Peromyscus > Peromyscus aztecus. The sequence goes on from CABHPQ010122730.1 coordinate 24,018, forward strand.
TCGGGCACTGCAACACTCACCAAGCACTGTTCCACAGGCTCAGTGCTCATCTCCAGGACCTAGCCATGGCCCAGCTTTGAGCATGCAGACCTTTCTTGGAACTTTGCCAAGCTTTAGCAACTGTACCCTGCTCAGTTAATGCTTCTCCCACACCTTGTTGTCTCCAAGGAGCTGATAGGCTATGAGACTAGAGTCCCCTAGGGGATGGGCTTTGTGCTCCAGACTTGGATCTTGCAGCTGCTGCCTCTTGCCTGGTTCATCAAGGAGCCTAATTGATAAAAGGGTTCTTGGAGTCAATAGTGGCAATGTGTTGTGCACCGCCATGCCTCTCCTGGCTTGTACAAATGATTCTGTTCATCAGGGATGGGGGCATCATCAGGGTAGAGGATCTGTGTAGCATGTTAATAATAATAATGTAGCTGAGTTAATTCCCAGCTCACAAGAAAATACACATCCATCTTAATGGCATTTCATCTAAAACTTAGCATCACTTTTTTCCAAACTCAGTATAATAGTCTTCTACTTTGCACAGCAGTAAAGTGGTTACACTCTTCAGCATCTTAGGACTCTTACTTTCCCAGAAGATTGAGGAATTTGAGTGGTGTTTGTTTTTAAAAAACACAAAGCAGCGTTTGGGGTACATTGCCAGCAGGGCAGAGAACTGACTGACAGGAGGAGAGCAGACTCTTGCCAAGACCTCCGTGGGGCTGTGAGAACAAAAGCGGGCTGCTGCTCAAAGACCAGGGAGGGATGAATCGGGACCGGCGTGAACAAGGACTGCTTAGCTGGCTTAGAGTAGATTCAACTGCTGGACAGTAAGAGCAAGATGTTGGACAGGTCAGCGGTTCACAGTGAAGGGTCAAGATCACTTGACTTTGCCGAAAAGGGCTTGCCTAGTCACCATCCAGAGACTCCTCGACTCTTCCTTCCCACATTACATATCACTGAAAATCCCAGCACTCCGGGCCAGCCTGGGCTACATAGTAAGAAAAATGTCGTTGAAAATATTAAAGCAACAATAGAAGACGTCAGTACCTGAGGGAAAAGTGGAAAGAGGTCTAGAATTTTAACTCTCTGTCACAGGGCTGCTAGAGTAGTTGTGTTGAGTGATGCCGGTAAGAGACGGTGCTTGTGATGGCAGTAAATGTCTGCTACACGAATTTGCACCTGCGCAGCAAGACTTGCTTTCTTTATGGTTACCAGGTCCTTTCTGGGGTGTAAATTTTCTCAGAAGTGGAAACAGTGCCCACTTCCTTTGAAAGCAGACCTTTAGCTTCTTAGTGTGACCCTGGGTAACCGGGAACTACTCCTACTGCATTCCATGCATCCTGTAGTCAGCCTTTTCAAGTATACTATTGGCATTATCCCCATTTTACAGATTAAAAAAAAAAGATTGAGGCAAGGAGCCACTGAGTTATTCCAGGTCACACTACCAATAAGAACTAGATCTCTGTCTACCTGTATATAGCAGATTCATCAGTAAGCTGGGGTGCACCCCCTCCCCCACTGTATGGTGTTGCTTAAGTTTTCCTGCCTGGCCCACGGTCAGGCTAAATCTCTTTCACCTGCCAGTCCCACAGCCGCTCAGACCCAACCAAGTAAACACAGAGGCTTATATTGCTTACAAACTGTATGGCTGTGGCAGGCTTCTTGCTAACTGTCCTTATATCTTATATCAATCCATTTCTATAAATCTATACCTTGCCACATGGCTCGTGGCTTACCGGCATCTTTACATGCTGCTTGTCCTGGCGGCTGGCTGGCAGTCAGTCACTCCCTCTGCCTTCCTGTTCTTTTAATTCTCTCTGTTAGCCCCGCCTATACTTCCTGCCTAACCACTGCCAATCAGTGCTTTATTAGCAACACATTTGCCATACAGAACATTCCACAGCAGTATGGTCTGTAGCTTAACATGTAAAAGTGGTAGAAATAAAAAGGAAAAGCAGAAATGTTAGAGAAAAAGATAGTGAGGATCTGCTAGTGTGCTGTCCACTGGGTTGGCCAGGAGATGCTGCTGGGCAAAGGTTTATGTCACAGAACCCTTGACCTGGCCTGCAGGACAGTGAGGAGAACAGCCAAGCCCTCGTCCGTCCCCACATGCTGGACTAGCAACAGCTGTGTACTCGTGGGTTGTTCCACACCATATAGGGTTCCAAATTATACTTTGTGGCACACATGTGCCCGCATAGATCACATACACTCTGTTCTTCATAGTGTTTAAGTGGAGTCCTGCTCTATTTCATCTCTGGGAAGTGAGTGTTGTTCTGACCCTGGTGCAGACACATCCGTCTTAGCAGCTCCTTCTGTCTTCCCCAGCCCCAGTCTCTACTGAAGTTGTCAGTTCTGTGGGTTTGTTCATGGTTGCTTTACTTCCTCAGCTCTGCTGCAAGCCTCAAGAGAAAAGGTCCAGGTGTGCATGTTCTGTCACATCAGGCATATATCAGACAGTTAGTACATACAGTCTCATGAGTTAACGGTCACACATTGGCTTCAAAGATAGAGGACCTCCAGCTCAGATTGGTGAGTTGGGGACTTACTTGACGTAATGATGTCTGTCAAGTCTTGGCAGGTGACACAGTCCTCCTTACCCATGTGTGTGAGATACTGGGTTACTCCGAAGACTGGAAGGATTATATGGTCATCTTTATTACATTTGTTTACTTGTTTTCATGCATGCCTGTGCCTGTATTCATACATGTGTGTGTGTACACATGTGGAGGTCAGAGCACAACTTGGAGGAGTCCGTTCTCTTCCACCAAAGTGGGTTCTGGAGCTTGAGCTTGGATAGTCAGCCCAGTGGCGAGCACCTTTACCCACTGAGCCATCCTCACAGCCCTGGGATCATTTTTATATCCTGAGCTCCTAACACAGAACAGGGAGCACTCCATAATGCTTTCAAGCAAACCCACAAGAAGTGGCTGCTGTTCCCGTGTCTTTCCCCAGATGTTGGTTATCTGTTCTGGTCCCTGACAGAAATTTTATTCTTATATTGGCATATAAGGGAGACCTTGAAGCTGATGGTGTTGATGGGGCCTCCCACCTGGAGGTTTCCAGTCAGAGTCCTATCGTGTCTGTTTTCTTTTTCTTAATCATTGACTGAACCCTACTTATGACCCTGAAAAATATCTGACCTTAAATGACTTGTTTCTCAATATTGGTAATGCCTTAGCCTTGCAGCAGGCTCAGGCAAAACTCAGTCACAAGATAGAAACCAAAAGAGCTTCTTACTGAATTCCAGAGGGTGAGAAAGGGAAGCCCAGCTGAGTGACTTCCTGCTCAATTCTTCCCATTTGCTTATTCATTTCTAATGTATTTCTTGCATTCACTTTTATGATTACAGTCAGTGCCATAGACAATCCTCCTGCCTCAGCCTTCTGAGTGCTAGGATTACAGTGTGCACCCCGGTGCCTGCATGTAGATCACCTTAGAGATTAGACTTTTCAAAAGATTCATCTGTAGCTGGAAGTTTTCCTGTGTCCTGCCGGGTCCTGCATCCGCTCAGACCCAAGTAAACATACAGAGGCTTATATCAATTCTGAATTGCATGGCCATGGCCTGTGGCTCAATTTTCTTGCTAGCTATCTCTTATAACTACTCAGCCCGTTTCTATTAATCTATATGTCGCCACGTGTTCCGTGCCTTTACCTGTGTGCCATTACATGCTGTTCCTTGAACGACGGGATAGCGTCTCCTCTGCCTCTCCTTTCTTCTTCCTGTCTCTCTCCTGAATTTCTTGCCTGGCTATATCCTGACTTGCCATAGACCCGAGCAGCTCCTTTATTAACCAGTCATAGCAGCACATATTCATAGCATATAGAAAGACATCCCACAGCATTCATTGAGAATGTTGAGATTAGTCAAGTGATGCTTATGATATTTGTTCCCCCAGGGAAAAGGCTAGCATGGTTGTCCCCGAAGAACGAGAAGGCAGAGATGAAACCAACCTGGACTTAGCAAGAGGCACAGTGTCCACAGATGCTCCCACTGACACTCGAAAAGCTGGTAAGTCCTGCCCTGGCCTAGCACCACTTTTGCCCTTAGAGGAAACTGTGAAGCCCCAGAGCTGCATAGCTGAGTTTTTCTGGATAAACTCTTAAAAACACAGGCTAGGGAGATTGCTCAGCTGTGAGGAGCGCTTGACTGTTCTTGCAGAGAACTTGAGTTCAGTTCCCAGCACCCATATAGGCAGCTCACAACTGCCTGTAACTTCAGCTCCATCCTGTGGCCTCTCTGTGGTGTATAGAAACTCATGCAGGCACACATACACTCAAATAAATAAAAACAATAAATATAAAGAAAAGGAAATGATTGGGGAAGGTTCCAGATGAATTCTACCAGTGAAGCCTTGGGAGAGGTGGGTAAGTTCTATAACCCAGGGAAGCCAGAAGACTCGGGCAGTAGCTGAAGGGAGCGTTCCCTAACGTCCTCTGCCTGTCCTCTCAGGGTCACACATTGCTAGGACTTCTTGGGGCACACATGTGCCCTCCCTGCTCTGAAGTATTTTCTGCTTCTTGCTATCTCTCTGGTCCCAGATGTTTGGCATGCCCCCAAGGCCTGCTGGATTCCAAGTGTACCTTTATTCACAAGAACTTCCACTTCCCATAGCAGCTGCTGTCAGCCAAGCGACATGAGAGCGTTAAAGCTGATCTGGCCTCTGATGCGGTCAGATGCATTCAGAGTCCAGTGGACTTCAGGTGAATAGCTTTCATGCCCGAGCCTTCCCTGTGACACTCTGCCTGCCACAGGCTCAGAAACGATGGAGCCAGCTGCCTGTGCACAGAAACCCTGAGCCAAAGTAAATTCTTCCTCCCTTACACTGTTCTCTCAGGTGTTTGTCAGGGGCCGGGAGAGAGGGCTGGAGAAATGGCTCAGAGGTAAGTTAGAAGTTCTTGCATAATGACCTGACAGTCTGAGTCCGTGTCCCGTTCCACTAGGTAACAGGAGAGAAGAAGCCCCTATTGAGAACTGTCCTCTGATCTCCACACATGTGCTGTGCACTTGTGGCCTGCTGACTTCAAACATAAAAACTCTGCTTCTGTGGGTGGGAGCGTCTGATGGAGAAGGACCTTGGACTGCACACCCCGGGAAGTACTGCTTCAGAACATCTGTGCCTTTTTTTTTTTTTTAAGGCAAATTCTTAACTCTGCCTACCTTGGTGACCTTTTGGGAAGAACTACATCCCATAAGACAGGGTGAAGGAGGGAGGTCAAGCCATAGGTACCTACCGCACATAAAGCACTTCCTAGAGGTCTGCCGTTTGGAAGCCTCTATCTGAGTTTCCTATTGCTGCTGTAAAACATTACACAAATCTAGTGTCTTGAAACACACATTGCCCTCCTTACAGGTCTGCAAGCTAGACAGAATTCCATCTGGATGTCATTGAGCTGGCCTCAGGGTGTTCACAGGGCTGTCTTCCTCCTTGCTTGTGTGTCCCAGTGCCTTAGAGATGACCTGCGTTCTTGGCTCATGGCCCCTCCCTATACCTTCAAAACCACACTGCTGTCTTCTCTGACCCTAGCGCCTCCCCATTCCTCTCCTGTGTGCCTCTGGGTTCTTAGTTCTCCAGTGAACACCTGATGAAGCAATTTAAGGGGAGGATTGACTGGGCTCCTGCTCTCCAGAGGTGTCCGTCCACACTCAGCCATCTTCGTTGTTCCCAGGCCTGCATTGAGGCAGGCCACCATGGTGGAAGAGTGTGCGACTGGAAGCTGTTCACCTATGGCAGCAAACACAGAAAAACCAGAGGGTACGTGCAAGACACCCCTCAGTGGCATGCCCCAGTGGTCTGCTTCCTCTGACCAGGCCCTCTTTCCCAGCAGTCCATTCGGCTGTGACTTCATCTGTGCACTAGTCCTCAATGAAGTCAGAGCCCTCTGAGCAAGACTGCAGGAGCAAGCCTTGATTACACACTGAGCCTCTAGGGACACTTCTAATCCAAATCCTAACATCAAGTGGCCCAGGGTGACCCAGCCTCGGAAAACTTACCTGAATCCCATTCACAAAGCCCTCTTACCATGCTAGGTAACCCTATGAGCAGTAACTAGGGTGCAGGCACTTGGGGGGCATAATTCTGCCTATAAAAGCCTGTAACACTTAGAAGTGCCCTTGAAGTGGAGGGGATGCTTCAGTGGGTAGGAATGCTTGCTGTTCAAGTATAAAGACCTGAGTTCAGATTCCCAGCACTGATGTTAAAAGCTGAGTATGGCCAGATGGACTGCACGCCGCTGCTGTGTATGCAAGGGCAGGAAGACCCCTGGGGGCTTGCTGACTACTGGCCTAGCTCCAGGTTCAGTGACAGACCCTGCCTAGAGAGAACAAGATGGAAGAAAAGGACAGATTGGACGCTCATCACCTTCCTCTGACTTCCACAAAGGGATTCAACATAGCTACACACACGCGCACGCACGTGCGCACATATACCACACATACCCACATAAAGTCTGTAAAGCAACAGTGTTATCACCTCTGGAGGTTGTTGGAAATGAAGTTTTGGAGTCTTTAATCTCACACCTGTTGAATTCAGAATCTAGCCACGGCCCCAAGTATGCACCTCAGTGTGTAAGAAACTGTTCCAAGCCTCTTGCCTTTGCCCGTCTCTAGACCCAAAGGTGATGACCGCCGCTCAGAAGGCCACTTAGCCCTTACTGTGCTTAAGGCCTGGAGATAGAAGACCAGTACAAATGTGGTCAGTGTTCCCGTGAGGGACCAGAGAGGAACCAGAACAGAGGTGTTGGTGTGCCGCTGTAAGTCATGAGCTGCCAGCCCAGTCTAGCTTCCTATTGGTCCATTTAATTTGGGGAAAACTACCTCTGTTTTCTCTATAAATGCTCTTTTTTGGAATATTAGAAAGTGTTACAGCCATCTGTGTGAGTTTAACAACAGAAACGGATTTAAATCTATCAGAGTTCATCTCTGAGCACTCTTCCCTGTGACATGACCTAAATAACCCTTTTCATAGGTGGCCAGGAGCGTAACGGCACACAGCCCAGTATTGTGGTGGACATGCGTGAGTTTCGGAGTGAGCTGCCGTCCCTGATCCATCGGAGGGGCATCGACATCGAGCCAGTGACGCTGGAGGTGGGCGATTACATCCTGACACCCGAGCTGTGTGTGGAACGCAAAAGCGTGAGCGACCTCATTGGCTCGCTGCACAGCGGCCGCCTGTACAGCCAGTGCCTAGCCATGTCACGCTACTACCGGCGGCCCGTGCTGCTCATCGAGTTTGATGCGGGCAAGCCCTTCTCCCTGGTGCCGCGCGGTGCCTTCTTCCAGGATATGAGCAGCAGCGATGTGAGCTCCAAGCTCACACTCCTCACCCTGCACTTCCCGCGCCTGCGGCTGCTCTGGTGCCCCTCACCTCATGCCACGGCCGAGCTGTTCGAGGAGCTGAAGCAGAACAAGCCTCAGCCCGATGCGGCCACGGCCATGGCCATCACTGCAGACTCGGAAACGCTGCCTGAGTCAGACAAGTATAACCCCGGGCCCCAAGACTTCGTGCTAAAGATGCCTGGGATCAACGCCAAGAACTGTCGCTCCCTGATGAATCAAGTGAAGAACATCGCAGAGTTGGTCTCCCTGTCCCAGGAGCGGCTCACAAGCATCCTGGGGCATGCCGGAAACGCCAAGCAACTGCACGACTTCCTTCACACTGCCTATGCAGACGTGGTGTCTGGAGGCAGAGTGAGAAAGTGACCGCATTCAGATTGCTGTTCATTAATCACTGCATAGCAGTTCATTCTTCCCCAGGGCTTTTGGGATGGGCACTCTATCCCCCACGATTTCCCCCGGAGCTCTGGGCTGAGATGTGTCCTTACCTTCCCCTGCTGGTTGTCGCCCCTCTGTGCCCAGTCTATGCTAGGCTTGCAGGGTTCCATTTTAAATAAAGTGTGAGCCGGGCGTTGGTGGCGCACGCCTTTAATCCCAGCACTCGGGAGGCAGAGGCAGGCGGATCTCTGTGAGTTCGAGGCCAGCCTGGGCTACCAAGTGAGCTCCAGGAAAGGCGCAAAGCTACACAGAGAAACCCTGTCTCGAAAAACCAAAAAAAAAAAAAAAGTGTGGCGGGATTATGCCACATGAAGCAAGCAGAGCCGATGTTTGCTGCTCAAGCTGGTAAAAAATACTCCATCCTGTTGCTAGCACTGTCTACACAGGGTATGGTAGAACTGAGCCAGGGCTGCTGCTCATAACATTCTCTCCAGCCATGTTCAGCTTCTTCACCTCCCACTCACAGGGACAAACCAGCCCACTAGTCTCCTGCTCATCACATATATGTACATGTACTATGACTTGGTTGCTTAAACCAGTGCTTTGGCAAAAATTGTTTGTTGACAAGATTTGATGAGGTCATGAAGGACTCCCCAGAATTCTTGGTTTCCTCAGTGTTTGACCTTCAAATTCCTACTCTAAGCCCAAATCACATCAGAGTCTTCAGACCTCCTTCCACCCCACATGTCACTGACGTCATCCACACGTCAGTGACGCCAGCATCGTACCAGAAGCACACCATCTCTGCCGTGCCCACACCCCTGTGCTGACTGCCTCTCCTGCCTGAATGAGGACCAGACGAGATCAAAGGAAGTCCAGGTGCTTTCTAGATGTGGGTTTTTCTCCTTCACATTAAACAATTGTAGATAAATGGAAGATCAGTGCAGAGAATGCATAAGAATTCAAAAGAAATACATAGATGTTTAAGACCCACAAACCAATCTAAATGGTTGATTTAGATTGGCCTTTCTGTGCTAACACGGGATTCACCACATCTTCATGCCGTTTGCAGACTGTGATACTTGAGTACTAGCTGTTTGGGTGTTCAGTGACAAGCAGTAAGTTTTCTACCTCAAGAGCTGATGCTAACATGAATTCTAGCCTTGCCACGTGACTTTCCTCAGTGTCAGCCGTCAAACTGATTAAAAAGTGGACCTTGTAGCAAAAATACTGTCTTCTCCGACTTTAACAAAAGCACTTTGAACTGAGCTTTCCCGTTGACATCGTGATTTATTGGTACTTAAGAGTACAGTTGTCCCTCAGTGTCCATGGGCGATTGCTTTCAGGATCCTCTGATGGTGCAAAGTCTGGGTGCTGCTGTCCTTCTTTTAACCTCTGCCTCCTGTGAACTGCAGACCACCTCTAGGTGGCTTACAGCAACTGATGCAGGACAGGTGGTGTGTAAGGGGCTGTCCCCCTGTGCTGTCCTAGGGGTAACCGTAAGAGTCTGCATGTTTAGTAGAGATGCATTTGTTTCCTGTATTTCCGATCCTTGGTTGGTTAAATTGAGGACAGCTCAGGAGGATCTGTCGTCCTGTCCAGGGCCCTGAATGAATTGAGAGCGTCAAGACCCAGTCAATTATTGGAGGCTTCTGTTATGTGGTGTGGAAAATAGAAAGGAGATTAGAAAGTAAGCTTAAGGTAGAAAAGGAATCTGAGCTACTTGCTTTGTCCCAGGGATAGAAATGTATTTGCCTTCTGGACGAGGACAGAACTGCCTGGTGACGCACTCACCCGAGTGCTCACTGTGACTCCCACCTCCTTGACATGGGTGGGTCACTTCTACTTCCGGTGCACAGTCTCTTCTCTGTGTAATTCCACCCCCTTTTCTATTGTTTGTTCCATAAAACAAAAATCATAGCATAACACATGCTATGATGGGTGTTTCATTCAGAATTAAATTTTCAAAGCCACCATTTTAAACCTAGTGCAAGTCTTTAACACACTGACTTCCAGTTCCCTTAGCTCCCCATGTCAGCTGTTCACTGTGGCACGTGGGGGAATAAGTAGCCACACAGTCTGCAGCGGGCTTGAACGTGACTGAGGGTTTCTACTGTCCTGGGTGAAGACTCACCACCTTTCCTGATTGTCTCACCTGTTTCCAGGTGTGGAACCCTTCCGGTACATCCATCTGTGGTTTGGTTTTCTCAGGGTTTTCTTTTTACACATTTTTTAGAATCTTTGCTAAAGGAACAGGAAGCTGCAAAGAGAAAGTCCGTTGTTTCCCAGAAGCATTTTGCTGCCTTTGACTTTCTTGTTCAAAATCATAGATACCCAGTTTACTGATGAGCTCCTGGGTAGCTCTTAAAAGACCTTCAAAAGCTAGGTCAGCATCATGGTTACAAGCTGTTTATATAAAGCCTTGCGCCTAAAAATTACAAGGAATTACCCTTGGGTTTACTTGCTTAAATCCTAGCACCTTTATTGGTGTTTTCTTAAAATAATATGAGCAGATATCCTACTTAATAGTAGCCATCAAGCAAATCGTGGTGGCACACAGCCCGAATCCCAGCTCTGGGGAAGCAGAGGCAGGTGGATCTCAAAAAACAAAAAGTGGTGACCATCAATACTGTCCTCAAGTAGTGACTGTCCCTTTGGTGGACGATCACCAGACTGTAGGCCTGCAGATGTCTGAGTGCTTTATGGTGCAATCCTAGTTCACAAGGAACTGGAAATGATCTCATCCAGCCCCATCAGGTCTGGGAAGTGTTGAGATGCAGGGACTAGGAGGAAGGAGGCTCAAATCTGGCCTTTCCTTTTGTTTTTCCAGCAGAATTTGATTTCATGTTGCCTTGGAGAACATCTCAAGAGAGGTGTGTGTGTGTGTGTGTGTGTGTGTGTGTGTGTGTGTGTGTGTGTG
>CABHPQ010122731.1:0-12538 GCA_902168405.1 Peromyscus aztecus
CAACCACCACCACCAAACAACAGCAAAATATTATATATATTTAATTAATTCTTCCTAGGTTTTTAAAAATGTTTTATAAACAATATATTAATTCATATAATTTATTTTTAAAGATAATTTTTTACTAAATTGTACTATTTTGAGTTTATTTAACTTTAAAAGTTGTAAATATTGGTGCTGGAAAGATGGCTCAGTTGTTAAGAGCACATGCTGCTCTTGCAAAGGATCTGGGTTCAGTTCCCAGCAACTACATCGTGACTCACAACCATCCTTAGCTCCAGTTTCAGGAAATTCAAGGAACTTTTTTTATCTCTATGGACATCAGGCACACATAAAATGTACATATGCACATGTAGGTAAAACATTCACACATTAAATAAAATAAATATTTTTTAAAGTTTGTAAATATCTTTTTAAAACAGCCCTGCACAGGCAGTCCATTCTAGGACTTAGTTTGCCAAGTGTGCCAATATGTAATTTATTGAATGTCAAGTAGATCAAATGACCCTAACAGTTCATACTCTCCATTATTATCTTTGTTAAGACAATATTTACTGATTGCTACGGTACAGGAACAATATGCTAGGTCTTCTGGATCTTTCTTAACACACATCCTCACCATCCTCATCAATAACCACAGAATTATTTTCAGATAAAATAAATACCATATTTTTTACTTGTAGAGTTTATATTAGAGTCTGAGGAAAATTTAAATCATATCACCTGATTGTTTAGACTATTGTGGTATGCTGGGATATGCTAATTTTCTTAAAAAATATGCATTTTACCTTTGTAGATCTGTGCATATTTATGAGTTTCCTACTTGGTTCAGAGCCATACTTTCCTAAGACTCAGGGAGTATATTAGTGACTTTTCTATTGCTGTGATAAAACACCATGACCAAAACAACTTATAGAAGAGGGTTTATTTTGGCTTATGGTTCCAAAGGGCTAGAGTCCATGATGTCAAAGTTAATGCCTGGTGGCAAGAACAGGAAGCTGATGGAGCCCGTTAAACCGCAAGCAGGAAACAGAGAGAGTGAACTATAAACAGTGCCAATTTTTAAACTCCCAAAGCCTGCCCCAGTGGCATACTTTCTCCAAGGAGGTCACATTTCCTAAGCCTCTTGCAAACAACACCACCAGCTGAGGGCCAAGTGTGCAAATCCCCAAGACTATGAGGGACGAAGGTCATCTCACTCAAACCACCACACAGTGGTTCACAATGTCAGGATCTCCCTATCTCCCTAGCTTCTTAAAGCTACATATATATATATATATATATATACACACACACACATATATATAATGTCAACAATTACTTTTTTCAAATCAGTTTTCCCTCTTACCTTATTCATGCATTTTTTTTCTTTCTTTCTTTATTTGTTTTTCAAGACAGTTTCACTATGTAGCTCTGGATGTCCTGGAATTCACTGTGTAGACCAGGCTGACCTAGAATTCACAGAGGTCTGCTTGCCTCTGCCTCCCAAGTACAGGGGTTAAAGTCACGCATTGCTATGCCCATCTTCATGCATTTGTTCAACTAATTAAAAAGAACTTTAATGCATCCTAGGATCTGAGCTGCAGACTAGAGAGATCAAGAGACAATTCAGTGCTAGCCTTTGTTTTTAGGGTAAACTATGTTAGTGGATAGAGGAATACACAGCACTTTTCTTACGGGGAGTGTGTCAAGGCAAGAAAAGAGATGTGAGAGAACATTTCATTTCTCCCTAAATGGGCCTGAAAACCTTTTAGTGATCTTGGCTTCAGCTCCCCCATGCAAGGCTTCTCATGCACTTAATGAGCAAGTTATTTGAACAAATTTTCCCACTTTCCATTTTCACAATTGCTGTGGAAAGTGAAATATGACCACAAATTCTTTGACAATCTTCCAACTGAAAATGGAGGTGTATTCCTTTTTTTTGGACTGCCTGCAAAAGCAATGTTGGTCTAGGGTTATGAAACCAGGTCCCAGGAAGCCTAGAGCTTTTCCAGAATCCAGCTGCCACTCTGTGGAACAAAGGTCATATGTCTAGACTCCCATCAGAATGAGTTTCCAGAGGACACCCAGCATCAACTGACAGTTGTGAAGATGAATGTTATCAGAGAAAGAAACAAGGAAAGGAACAAAGAGGAATTTTGGTTTATGCTGTAAGGCATGATGGGGATAAGATGGCTACAACATGATTACAGTTTTACTTGAACGCTGTAGACAAGTGCTCTACTACTAAGCTATTCCCCAGTCCTTTTACTTTTTAAATTTTTCAGATAAGTTCTCACTAAGTTGCTGAAGCTTGCTTGAGCCTACAATCCTCCTGCATCAGCTCCCAAATAGTTAGGATCACAGGCCCCAAACACCAGGTCCAACTTGAGTTCTACTTCTGAATCATTTGTTAGGGGTCTGGGTCACTTCTTGAGTCTAAGCTTGATAAGGTTCATAAACTAAAAGAGGATGTTCTTAGACAGTTCAAGTTTCATCACCATGGAATAGGTGTCAATCTACAAAGCACTTGGTCAGAGTCAGTACCTATGTTTACTATTTTCAGGAATTTCCCACTGAATGACCCACTCAACATTTACTAAACTAACTGGTGGTTTGAATGAGAAGGCTCCTCCACCCTCAAGTAGGCTCATATATTTGAATATTTGATTCCCAGCTGGTGGGCTGTTTGGGAAGGATTAAGAGGTGTGGCCTTGTTGGAAAAGGTATGTCACTGGGGTGGGCTTTGAGGTTTAAAAAGTCCTCTCAGGCTCAGTCTCTCCTCTCTGCTGTGTGCTTGTGCCTCCAATATAAGCTCAGCAACTCCTTCAGCACCATGCTTGCCTGCTGCCCTGCTCCCTGCCATGGTGGTCATGGACTCACCCTCTGAAACTGTTAACCAGCCCCACTTCAATGCCTTGGTCACGGTGTCTCTTCACAGCAATAGAACAGTAACTAAGACAACAGGTGATACTGTTGTGTTTTCATGTTATCAATGGAGAAACCAATGTTCAAGGGACCCCAAAGTACTTTCCAAAAAAACCACACTACTGGAAGCCTCCAAGACAACATTCCAATCCAGGTATACCTAGCTCCTGTTTTCCCCCAAATAACAATGCCTCATTAAGTCTTGGTAGATGTTGAGTGCCTACCATCACCACTACCTCTATTTGCTGCAGCTTCTAGCCATGCTGTCTCCACAAGGCTGTACAATGATATCTTCTGCAAGAACCCTGACTACTCTATATCTACAGAATACAACACCCTGTTGAAGTATCACTCCATTTGAAAATCACTTGAACATACTAAGACAAGAGAAGGGAATTGGAAGTACTAAGCTTGAAGGGATAAGGTTCATAAGCTAAAAGAGGATGTTCTTAGACAATTCAAGTTTCATCACCATGGAATAGGTGTCAATCTATGAAGCACTTGGTCAGAGTCAGTACCTATGTTTACTGTTTTCAGGAATTTCAGAACTCTCTGGGCTCAGAAGCAATGGTTTTACTTTTCTTAGGAACACCTGCAGAGAACTGACTTAAAGATGGACCCTTGTACAAACAGGCTTATATGTAGTAAACAATGATCTGCCATATTAGAATGGCATGCTATAGTTTGCAAAGCCTGTACCCATAAATCGTCTTTACCGCTAGAGGCCATCTATGAGGCACAGGATAGGCTTAGTCATCACTAATTTAAAAGAACACCTGAGGGGGCTGGAGAGATGGCTCAGCAGTTGAGAGCACTGGCTGCTCTTCCAGAGGACCCAGGTTCGATTCCCAGCACTCACATGGCAGCTTATGGCTGTCTGCAACTTAGTTCCAGGAAATATGACACCCTCACACATACATATGTAGACAAATTTCTAAACAGTCTTATTAAATAAGAAACACAGTGTTGCTTAAGTTTTCCTGCCTGGCCCACGGTCAGGATAAATCTCTTTCACCTGCCAGTCCCACAGCCGCTTAGACCCAACCAAGTAAACACAGAGACTTACATTGCTTACAAACTGTATGGCCGTGGCAGGCTTCTTGCTAACTGTCCTTATATCTTATATCAATCCATTTCTATAAATCTATACCTTGCCACATGGCTCGTGGCTTACTGGCATCTTTACAGGCTGCTTGTCCTGGTGGCGGCTGGCAGAGACTCCCTCTGCCTTCCTGTTCTTTTTATTCTCTCTGTTAGTCCCGCCTACACTTCCTGCCTAGCCACAGGTCAATCAGTGTTTTATTAGCAACACATTTGCCATAGAGAACATCCCACAGCAACACAGAGCCAAATACAGGAGTAATAGCTGAGGAGATCAGAGAAATAGCAAATAGCCACGACTAGCCTTAACTTACCACCAAGCAGTAGCTTCCCCAGAGAGAGCTTCTTCCTGTCTAACCTACGCTTTTATTGCTTTCCTGTTCTGCCTTCTCATTGACTCTAAGCCTAGCCACATCACTTCCTCGTCACTGCCTGTCTATACAGACCTCCAGGTCTCTATAGTTGGTACTGGGATTAAAGACTCATGTCCTTGTGTCCTTGACCACACAGAGACTCTGCCTGCCATGTGATTGGATTAAGGGCGTGTGCTACCACCACCTGACTTCTGTTTATGGCTCGCTATGTGACCTCTGACCTCCAGGCAAACTTTATTTATTAACATACAAATAAAATATCACATTTCAGCACAAATAAAATATTACCACAGACATACATGCAGGCAAAACACAATGGCACATTAACAACAACAACAAAAAATCTGAAGATATGAAATGGGAACACTGACCACATTCCTGGATATCTGAATCATTTTATAATGGTCAAGATCCAAATCATGAAAATTATACAAGAATAGTCATTCTCAGTGAGGTTTGATGACTGACCCAAGCACACTACATGAAAATGTCCAGACCCCCCATGTGGTCAAGTTCTCACTCAGTGTTACTTCTCATTTAATCTATGCAGATGGAGAGCAAATAAGACTGTGCTTCTCTGAAGTAAGGAGCTCATCTCACTGTCCTTTATCATTTCCATCCTATTGCAAGATATTTGATTACACTGTGTAAAGTTATGTCACTGTGATTGGTTTAGTAAAAAGCTAAACAGCCGGGGTTGGGGATTTAGCTCAGTGGTAGAGCGCTTGCCTAGCAAGCACAAGGCCCTGGGTTCGGTCCTCAGCTCTGACAAAAAAAAAAAGCTAAACAGCCAATAGCTAGGCAGGGGATATAGCAGGGACTTCTGGACAGAGAGAGCTCTCTGAAGAAGAAAGGAGGAGTCCCCAGCCGAATGCAAAGGAAGCAAGACATTCAGGAGGAGAGGTAAAAGCCACAAGTCATGTGGCAACATACAGATGAATAGAAATGGATTATTTTAAGTTAAAAGAGTTAGTGGGCAAGCCTAAGCCATAGGCTGAGCTTTCATAATTAATAATAAGTCTCCATGTCATTTTTTGTGAGGTGTTGGCCCAAAGAAAAATCTGGCTATGCCATTCCTCCTCATCTCCACCCTCAGTATCTGGCAAGTAATGAAGCTTTGTACTTGGTGCTGAAAGGGTCCAAACTGGCAGTTACAATCCCCAATACCTAGGGTTTTCTGCTTTTCTTCACAACCCATCCTCAGCTCTTCTTACCTCCTGTAGAGTTCCTATAATCTGTAGGTGCTGGGCAGGTACCCATTAGAACCAAAGGTGTGTTCCGCAGAGTGGTGGAAATGATGTGTTGGGGCGCAAACCTTCACCAGCAGCAACACAAGGTGCTGGGCACCAGGAACCTTCTGTGATCTATGTTCCTTAATCCAGCCTGAGATGTATACACACTTTACAATTATTTATTAATGTGACAGAATAGTCTAGAAATCATATATCCCCATGTTAAAAAATGTAGCTGAATTTCAGTGAAAATTTGAAAGATATATATATATATATCCTGGGAACTGAAGTTGGATATTGCCTACATTAAAAGGGAAAAGAGAAGAAATATTAAAGGAAGCCACTGGGGATTTATTTCTCCCTTCTCTCCCCAGTACACAGAGATTTTTCCACATGGAAAGCTCCCTGTCTCACACATACCTCAGCTACTTCATGTTACCCTCTTAGTCGTTTGCAAAGTGTAGATCCTGGGACAGCATCATCAGCATCAGTTAGCTTGTCCAGCCAATCCAAGAGCTCACCCTCTACAACCCAAGGAGAAAGTCTGCAGGTGGGGCCCAACAATCTGTGGTTTAACAGTCCTCTAGATGATTCTAATTCAACTTTAAGGTCAGGAACCACTGCCCCATCTGAATGCAACAGTGTGCCCTTTGGTACATTAACTGGCCCATCAGTGGTCTGAAACAATATACATGCTTGTCTAGGTCCCCAGGTCAAGGAGGGGATGGCTGAGGAATGGCAACCACTTAATTTACTGTGCCATAAAATTAAATTTAAAGTACTACATTAACAGCAAGGATTATGTCTTCTGAATGAAACACTGCAGAACTGCAGGAACTCTCAGTCACATAAATGTCAGGTAATAGCAATAAAGGCAGTGGTGTTTAATCCATTCTTACTGATTTCTCAGTTTTTTTTTTTTAACTAGGCAAACACCATGTTTTCATTTTGTTTCCTTTGTTGTTTAGTTCCCCTACTCTATTCTTCCAGTTTCATACAACATTACTTGGCTAAAAATATGTCTAGATCTTTTATGACTGATGGAACGATGTGGTGGGCAGTTTTCTGCCCCTTAGTGAGGGCAGCTTGGGAAATTCTGAAAACTCTTTCAGATCTCAAGTTAAACTCTGTGATGGACTCATTTTCTCCCTGAGGATTACCAAGGAAACTCTACAAGTTATTTCATTCATTAAAAGTTATTTCAATGCGATCTAAACAGCCAATGCTCTATCTAGCTATGAGCGAAATGAAATCCCCAAATCTGATAAAAGTTAATCAAAACAGAGGTGTGTGACTCATTCAAAAGACAAAGCATGCCTATTAAAAATGTTCCAAGAGAAGACACGTGGATGGAGCTGCTGGAGGCCACTCTAACTTGTGTTATGATCATTTAAAAGGGATTTTAAATGACTATTTACATCACTGTTCAATCAAAGGCACCTTCTCTGACAGCCTTGCATTAGACAGAATATTTATCCTGTGCCTGAAGCGTAGAGCACCTCCTGGCTTCGCAGCCAGCCCACTGATGCATTGTGGTTGACCTTTCCTTTAATGGCAAGTCTATAATCATATTTTGTCACTTTCTTTTTTCTTACAAACTATTTGGGAAAGAAATAGGATGTGAGACATAAGTTCTAAATGAAGAGTTACAGAGGTGTGGACAAATGTTTGTTGGGCCTCTTTACACCATTATTCTTTTTTTTCAATGAAGCAGAATTGGGTTTATTTGCATTTAATCTGCATTTTAAATGCATAGGTTAAAAAATTGAGGTTATAGACTCAGCGTTGCTAGTATTTGAAAAATAGCTTTAAAACTTTTTTCATTTGTATTAACAATTTTCCTATTCTCTAGGAGCCTGTTTGACATAAAGTAATTCCAAGTAATCATAAAGCTGTGAGCAAATGCAGGAGAGAGAGACTTTTAAAAAGTTGAAGTGTCTGTCCCTAGGAAGAGTGAGCACCTCAGGCAGTTTTGGCTAACGCATCAGAGGAAGGGGAAGGCTTCCACTCATTACCTCCAACCCTTGAAGCCAGCCCTGGCATGCCACCATTATCTCCAGCAAATCAAACTATTTTTGCAGTCTCCCTGTCCTACTAATGGTTTTCTGTCAGCCATTTTTCATGCTCATTTCTGATTCATCTAGACGTCTTTTTTTTTTTTAACCAGTCCTTTCAGATTTGGTCTGAAAATGGTAAACTTAATCATTTTAAGTCAGAAGAAATCTTTGAAGAAAACCATGTCCCAAATGTGCATATTCTGGGAGGTGCTTGCAGATGAAGCAGTACTAACTCAACCTAGCCTTCTCTTATCCAACTCTCACATTACTGACTCCTGTTTTCAGAGCCAGAGATATCCATCTAGTGAAGCTGAACTATGTAATAGAAATGTCAAGATCATACTTTCTGGTGTCAATAGTCATTTAGTTACCAGGTAAAATACTGCTTTCCCATGAACATTTCGGTGAAAACTCTTCTTACGTCTCCCCTTCATCATTCTTGTTTATATCTATCAAAACAAATGCCAAGAACATGACCTTCCACCATTTAAAAATATATGGTGGATCTGGGTGTGGTGTCACATACCTGTGCAGGAGGAACCAGAGTTCAGGACTAATCTCAGCTAAATAGTAAGTTCAAGGCCAGTCTGGGCTACACTAGATCCTGTCAATAAACAAATAAACAAATACAAAACAAGTAAAAATAAATAGGTGGTAGATGGACATAGAAAGCCACAGTTATGTTATAATTTGGTAGGCACTCCCTTTTTGTTTGTGGAGCTTCTCATTAGTCAACACTGATCACCTGTACAGAGCAAGAATTTTATCTATGAGTATGCACAATGCAACCCACTCAATGGAGAATAGGTTAAGGTAAGTACACATTAGTGCTTTGGAGCACTTGTTTGGGTTAGCCCAAGAAATATAGCTATGGAAACATGAGCATCTATTTTGAACACCCTTATGCAGGAAGACCGAGAGGCACGCTAATTTAATCTCCTCTCCTAATGTTACCAGCAGAGTAGAAATGGACGCTGTCATCCCTATAATCAGTTGCATGGTGCACAAGGGCACTGGTCTCTTGTGCCTCATCTGAGAGCTAATCTTTCATTTCATAGCAGATCTTTCCATATCAAACAACACAAATGACTTAATTTGCATGACAGGATTTGTAACGGGGCAAATCTAGTGTCAAAGTCGATTAAAGATTACACCAGAGAACTATCATAATCAGTCCTCTAATGAGCCTAAATAGTGCATGTAAAGTCTCCCTTTTTGCCATTCCAGTCATGTATAAAAGGGAATGCGATTCTTTTCATCGATGAGCCAATCCTTTGGTTTGCACATTGCACCCTATGTAGAGCTAAAGTCATGTCAGTCTGGTTTCAGAGGGAGAGAAAGGGAAATAATAAAGCAAACATCACTTCACAAATGACATTGCTTGGTATAAGCCAACGTTTGAAGCCCTTAATTCTTCTAATCTGTGGAATAGTCAATGCTAATGGGTTTTTGCATTGTGAAAGCTGATGCATAGAAAGAAAAACTTTAATGAGCTGCCTGGGCCGTGTGCTTACAGATACCTGTCAAATGTCTGTCATCTTAGCTATCGCTGAGGCATTATAAAGAAAGTAAGAAGGAAGGAACGACAGTATTTGTACAAGCATTTTCATGCTAAAATGGCACAATTTTCTTCCTGTCATAATTTCATTGTATCTGAAAGTCAGGAAAGCTTAACCCTTTCCCTAGCCATGTATCATGCCATATGGGAGCAACTGGTTTAAAAACAGCCCTGTGATTTTGTAAACAGTGTTTCCTATTAAATTTGTTTCTGAAAATGGAATTACCTATTTTTTTTTCTTTAAAAAGACAACAACAAACTATTGAATAGATTGCTTCAAATCAGTTGCACCCAGGGAGATTGGGAGTTTGTTAAATGCAAAAAATCTCCACTGTGTAAGGCTGTCATTTAAATAAATTCTTTACGAGTTCTTAATTTAATATTTCTTTGTATTTTTGTGTGCCTAATACATATTCCAGTGCAATAAGGTCAACAAACTCCCCTAGTCTCAACTTATTTATTAAGAAATACATAGAGTGTAAGTGTATCTTATTATACTAGCAAGCTCTGCTATCAGAAAGTAGTGCTGTCTTTGTTTTCTTGGATTTTTTAAAACACAGTATAAAAGTGCAATGTGAGTTGAATCCTGGAGAGAATAAAAAGTTCCTGCCCAGGTGTGGTTTGCTTTTCCAAAGGAAAAGAACAAATAACTGTACGGATATTCGTGCACTCTGCACACATGCACCCAGAGAGGGGAGAGTCCAAGGTTTAGGTCAAACAGTCTTAGGTTGTAAAGAAAGAGAATGACCTCTAGCCCTTCTGATTCTGCATTGTATTGCAGTGATCACGGAAAGGGACTGGTCTCTGATCCTTTCTGTTTGCCACACCCCCAGCCTAAATAAAGCAAGATGCAAAGAAAAGGGAAGGAAGTGCTTTCTAAGGAGGGAGGAGCCTCTGCCTACGGGCAGCATGGCCAAGTTCAGGAAAGGCACTTCTGTCTTCCAGGGTTTTCTGACTGTGCATACGAGAAAGGCTTCTGTATTTTCTCCTTTCTGTATTTACAAAAAAATTAAATTAAATTATTTTAAAAGTCACATATTGGGATAATCCTCCAAGCTTACAGTGTAACCATAATAATAAAAGAAATATTTATGAATACAATAAAGCCATGTGTGAGTTTTGTACCTGTGGGTTTTGTAAA
This sequence comes from Peromyscus aztecus, assembly GCA_902168405.1. Lineage (NCBI taxonomy): Eukaryota > Metazoa > Chordata > Mammalia > Rodentia > Cricetidae > Peromyscus > Peromyscus aztecus. The sequence continues at coordinate 10,371 of CABHPQ010122731.1, forward strand.
TAACACAAACATGTCATATCACTTCCCTGCAGAAGCAGATTTGGGTACAATGATCACATTACTGTTACACTAGCCTGCCACCTGAATTCCAACAACCTCAACACAAGGTCATTATATCTTCTAAGAAACTCTAGGCATGAAGATGTGTGCTCTGATAAGATGGTCACTTTGCTCTTTGTTCCCAGGGAGGGGTCCCTAAGAAGTGCTACACACAGGACCTTAGTCCCTCCAAAGGAAACCATCTGGGGAAGCCAAGAGAGCCTTGTCAGCTGTCTCAAGCATTACCACAACGTCGTCATCCCCTTTGACTCATTTGCTAGCCCTCCCCATTATGACCCAACAAGAACAGCTTTAATGAGCTCATTGGGCTGCATTGTTCCCCCCAAACTATTGTGACTTGAAAGAGGAAGTATTAAATGTTTATGCTGCAGGTAAAATCCCAAGGCCCTAATTTGTTCTCTTTCCCCTGTTTCCTTTTCCCAGAGTGATAAGTCAAAACAAACTCAAGGAGAGGGCAAATTTTAGTCAAGTGGCATTAAAATTTCAAATTAGATAAACCAAGCCAAAAGCATTAGAATAAGGATGCCTCTAGCATTCACTGCCTCCATGTGGCCCAAACTAGTCCCCAATTAGCTCTCAAGGTTGGGTTTATAGAGAAGAAATGAGGCCAACTTTAACTGGAATGAATTGTCTTAACAGTCTTTGGTCGGGGATGCTCAGCTATTTTGAAAGGAAACAAATTCATTTCACCAGAACAAAAAACATTCTCCTTGGGACTTCTTGTGATTTCTAAACAAGGAAACCTTTTAGGTTAAAAATGAACAGCAGAGTCAACCTCTGTGACTGTGGGGTCTTTATTTATTTAATTAATATTTACTGAGGTCCCTTAGTTTGCCAAGCCCTATTCCAATATAGGATTGTGTTCTTTGACAAAGCCCACCTCCATGATGCAGGATCCTCAGAGCTCTCAAACTTGCTTTCTTTAACAATTTTTGTCTCTCTGAAAAACATATTTTGCCTATAAAGTCCCATTTACCTACTGTGTTCAGTGTAAAAGTCTGCTAAGCTGGACATGGTGACTCAGACCTATAATCCTAGAGTTTGGGAAGAGGTGAGGGAAGTGAATTGCCAGGAGTTTGAGGCCAGCCTGAGTTGTATAGCACATGTGTGGCCATCCAGAGGTGTGTTGTGAGACTCCACCTGGAAGATGAGGAAAAAGGGGGAAAAAGAGTTCTGATGTCTGTACTAGGTCCAACATAGTTGTTGTTATGCTTTTTTCCTGTTTTAAAATAAAAAAGTAAATTGAAACCCTAGTTGACATTCATGTGGGTGCCATCCCATGGTGCCTAGGAAAGCCCACCTACTTCATTTAGACATGTATTCATATAACTCACTCTCTGCTTACATCTCAACTTCTTTTTATCAGGAGGCCCTAGTTTCCCCCGGGGCCATTATGTCACAGAGTCTTTATTCCACATGGGAAATAGAACCCTCAACCCCCAGTGCTCAGACTTGAATAACATACACTAGCCATATATACACAAGGTTGAGGCAGAATGGAACCACTTGTACATGAGCAACTCGACATCCCTGCCCAGTTGCTCATGTCTGGCTACACTATGGATGAAAGGACTATGAGCCATCTTCCTGTAGCCCTTGTGAGCAGAGACATTGCATGTGTACTTCATAGTCACTTTTTCTGGCTGTCCTAAACCCTCCTCGCCAGGAACACTGCCTCTGTGACCCAGTTGCTATACTTCTGATCCGCTGCACCCCAGAGGCTGTCACAAGTCGGCCTCCTTCCCAGGAGTTGAACACACAATAGAGAAAGGGCCCTGGCTGGGAGGTTCAGCTGCCATTAACCCCTACCAGCTGTGCCTGTGGGGAGCCTTCTGGCCTGAATGTCCTTTCTCTGCGGCCGCCTTCATGCCACTAATCTAAGCATTGTTGGGGAGGAATGCTGACAGGAGAAAAGAGATTTTTCTTGTGTCCATGCAAGTGTGTGTATCCATGTGTGAGTGAAGGGAGAGTGAAGGCTAATTTCTATAGTTGGCATGAATGGAAGGATTGGGAAAAAAACCTAGTTAAAATGTGTTTACTTGCTTAAAAGGCTCAGTCAATTTAAATAATTTCAGTAGTGTGCTCTATTTTTTTTTTTTTTTTTTTTT
>CABHPQ010122733.1:0-10145 GCA_902168405.1 Peromyscus aztecus
AAAAAAAAATTGACACTTTGAAAGATATTGCCTGGCAGTGATGACGCACGCTTTTGATCCCAGCACTCGGGAGGCAGAGCCAGGTGGATCTCTGTTAGTTCGATGCCAGCCTGGTCTACAAAGCGAGTTCCAGGAAAGGCCCAAAGCTACAGAGAAACCCTGTCTTGAGAGAAAAAAAAAAAAAAAAAGAAAAGAAAGATATTATGGTGGGATCATTCACAACGATAATAGGAGAAAAGTCAGGTAATAGAGAATAAAAGGGAGGATGTGAAAAGATTACCAAAGAAGGCTAAGTTCTTTAAGAACACGTGTGGGAAAGAAGTAAGAAAGTGAGGATAACACTTCAGAATGATTCCATGATGCAAAGAGAATGTGAAGAATGTCTCCAAAGAGACAGTAATTATGAAAAAGTCCTTGTCATAGAAAATTATACAGGAATACTTATATCTCATATCTAAATGTACTATGTCACTTCCTTTTTTTAAAGTTTTTTTCTTTTGTTTTGATATAATATAATTACATCATCTCTCCGTTCCCTTTCCCCTCTTGGAGACTGTTATGGAAAACCACAACCAACCAAAATTCAGAGTTTTCAACCCAGTCCCAATGGATAGATCTACAAAATACTCCCACACCTATGGCTCAGGGTATTTCAGAAGAGGAGACAGAAAGATTGTAAGAGCCACAGGAAGAGAGTTTGCTATTGAGATTGTATCTCCTAGTAATGTACAAAGCTATGTTACTTCTTATGTGTAGATAATTATAATCATAACATTGCATATTTTTAGTATTATCCTTACTGCACAGACAAAAATGCTGGAGATGAAAGTTCAGGTATCTATTGTACATCTGAAGAGTCTCAGACTCAGGGTGTAGACTCTAAGCCAAATGCTCCTTTTAGTTTTCATTCTCTGGTTACTTTTAGTTGGTATGTAGTAATTTTTATTAGCTTATCTATACTATTGCTTTTACCTTACTTGGCTCATGGCTCAACATTTTTTCTTGTAATGCAAATGCATAACCATTTCCTAATGCCTTTGCCTATTTCTGATTCACAAAATACTTGCCAGTAACTACAAGGTTCTCTATCCATTGACTGTCTGCATACTAAAAATACCAGATGTAGATTTATTAAAATATCCCCTTTCTCTGTGTAATCCCCATCAAAATCCCAACATAATTCTTTATGTAAATCCAAAAACCAATCTTTAACATCATATGGAAACACAATACACTAATACACATACACACACACACACACACACACACACAATCAGTATAGCTAAAGCAATCCTAAATAATAAAAAAACTACTGAAAGTATCACCATCCCAGAATTCAAGTTGTACTATAGCACTTTAGTAAGAAAAATGCACAACATTGGCATAAATACAGACACATTGATCAATGGAATTGAATTGAGGACTCAGACATAAGTTCACACATCTATGGACACCTGATTTTTGACAAAGAAGCCAGAATGCACACTAGAAATAACAGCCAGAAACTGGAAACAACTTATATGTTCAACAGAAAAATGGTTAAAGACATGTGGCACATTTACATAATGGAGTATTACTCAGAGTGTGTGTGTGTGTGTGTGTGTGTGTGTGTGTGTAAAATGAAATTTGCAGGCCAATTGGTGGAACTAGAAAAAAAATTCATCCTGAGTGAGATAACCCAGACAAAGAAAGATAAATGTCATATGTATTCACTTATAAGGGAATATTAGCCATTAAGTAAAAAGAAAAAGGTAAACACACACAGATATATCGCTCTGCCTTAAAAGACAGAAACTGTCATAATTTGTGACAACATGACATTCGGCATACACTTCATCAACATGGAAACACAAACACTGTGTGATTTCATATATATATGTATATATATATACACATATATATGTATATATATGTAGAATCTGAAACACTCAGCCTCACAGAGAGCAGAGTAGTGCTTTCTGGGAGAAGAGGAGAGGTGGAAATAAAGAGAGAAGCCACAGGGATCAAACTTATCAGACTGTGATTGCTCCAAACCACAGAGGAGGCACAAAAAAAAATTCTGCAGGGAACCATGACCACACCTAACAGCAAATTTGAAATCTCCAAAAAGATGATGGGATCCCACAACAATGATTCCACATGAACTATGATAAAGCCATTGCTGATTAACACCATGGTAAGATCTGCTTTGGACTACAAACTGCTCAGGACAGTTTCGAGATGGCTAGTTGAGATAATCCAGCCTCACACACTACTTGAACAAGGACTTGAGATAAGACCTGCACGTTTGCATTATGCAGGGACTGAACAACAAATGATACAGCTAACTCTCTCAGGACTTGACAATTAACCCAAAAATTTTCTTTTCAGATTCCCCTAAAGATGCCTTTGCCCCCAGACAGCAAGAAGTAATTTTAAGAAAATAATGCCCACATTCCCAAGACGTGGGGTGGGTAGTTTTTGGTCGTTTGAGTTAGGATATTGTCATTGTTTGCAATGGTTGGTTACAACTTGCTAATTGTTAATGGTCAAAAAAAAAAAACTAAACAAAGGAGATTAGATTCAGGGTTCTTGTTTAAAAAAAAGAAAAAAGAGGGGGTTGGGGATTTAGCTCAGTGGTAGAGCGCTTGCTTAGCAAGCACAAGGCCCTGGGTTCACTCCTCAGCTCCAGGGGGAAAAAAGAAGAAAAAAAGAGGATATAGATAAGAGGTAGATTATTGAATCTACTCTGAAAAGAAAAAGGGAAGATATAGAAATAATAAGATAAAAGGTATTTTTTTAAAAAAAAGGAAGATATAGAAATGATAAGACAAAAGGTAGACTTTTGAATGCACTCAGAAAAGAAAAAAGAGAGAATACGGATATGATAAGATAAAAAGGTAGATTATTGAATATAGTTTTAAAAAGGATCTACTTGTTTTAAATAGGATAAGTAATGAAATTTTTTGTCTGAATTTGTCAAATGTTAATAGACTAGACATTGTTAATGTAATTCTTGACTGTATATATTGTATATACTTATTGTATATACTTTTTCTTATATTAGTTATAACTTTTTTAAACAAAAATTGAGAAATGTGGTTGATATATTGTGCACCCCAATAAACTTATCTGGAGGTTAGAGAACAGAACAGCCACTATATTACACATAGAGGTTAGGCAGTGGTAGCACACACTCCTTTAACCCTAGCATTCCAGAGGTAAAGATCCATCTGGATCTCTGTGAGTTCAAGGCCACACTGGAAACAGCCTGGCATGGTGGCACATACTTTTAATACCAAGAAGTAATGGCAGGAAGCAGAAAGGTATATAAGGTGTGAAAACCAGGAACTAGGGGCTTTTAAGCTTTGAGGCTTTTAGCAGCAGTTCAACTGAGATCCATTTAGATGAGGACTCAGAAGCTTCCAGTTTGAGGAAACAGAATCAGCTGAGAAGTTGGCAAGGTGAATATAGCTGTGGCTTGTTCTGCTTCTCTTTTCTTTCAGAATTCACCCCAATACCTGGCTCCCGAGATTTTTATTAATAAGACCTTTTAAGATTCGTGCTACAGGAAAATGCAGAGGTCAACTGTATGAGATGATTGGTTTGTTCATTAGCCTGATTGTGGTGATCATTTCACAGAGTATGAACAGATTTCATGGGTGTACATCTAAAATACACACATTTAAAACATTTTTATTTTGTGTCCATTGGTGTTTTGCCTACATATATGTCCACATGAGGGTGTCAGCAGCCCTGGAACTGGAGTCACAGTCAGTCATCAGCTATCAGGTAGGTGCTGGGAATTGAACCCGGGCCCTCTGGAGGAGTAGCCAGTGCTCTAAACTGCTGAGCCAGCTCTCCAGCCCCCACAAATTTATAAAGCATAAAAGTCAGAAGATATTTATATCACTCCTGGGGATATTTAAATGTAACACTATTGAATCTTCTTTTCCCTCTCTGTAGACAGACTGTGAGATGGGTAGTCCCATAACTTAATTGCCCAAACTGGGACCTTTTGTGAGAATGAAATGAGCTGTTACTAATAATGGTGCCAAGAGTGCGAGAGTAAGCCCGTATTCTGTCCCAGACTAAATAGCAATGTGTGGCCTCCACACCAAAAACCATTTCAATATTGCTGATTTAGAGTTGATTTATTCAATATTTATGTAAACTACTTCCAAAATTTTGCCATAGACTTGCCAAAATGTGATAAAGATGTTTAAACAGTGTTAAAGCGTGTTTTCTTATGGTTAATCCTTTTTATTTTATTTTATTGCTGTGGAAAAATTATATTACATGGAATTGCAGTTGTGGTAGAGAGACATAAAATTTAATCTAGAATAATAAATATTCTAGCTCTCCCTTCCTATTTTTAAGATAATATCACAGTAGTAAAATATTTTATTATGAAACTTTTCTGAAATATATTCCATGAAAAATATTCATTTGATCAATTATTTTGGTTGGTAATAATATGAAATTTAAAGTTTAATACTCTTATAAGTGTTAACTTGGCTCTTATTCATGGCTATATAGTGTGTCTTTAATTTCAATCAGCTGTTTAATAAATGCATATTCCAGTTTGGAATATATATATGTATTTATATATATATATATGTATATCATTATTGGAAAATCCACTGTAAATATTAGAAGATAACTATGAACACAAAAATTTCCCAGGACAGATACTCTCAGAAGGATCATTTACTTTATTCAATAAGATTTTGAGCCACTATTCCATGGCAGGAATGTTCCTGGGCACAAAATAATAAAAGCAAACAGTTCTTTTTCAAGGAATTCATAGACTATGAAGGAATAAAAAAATGAGAGAATATTATAATACAGTGTGGAAAAATGAAAAGAATTTGTATTTTGAAAAGTACAAATGAAATAAATCAGTTACTTGTAGAGTACAATACTTTAAAATGGTATCTTCTGGTAAAGATCTATTTCTAATTGGATTTATTTTGTTGAAAAGCTGCAGGACCATGCATTTCAGGTAGAAAGGACAATGAAAGTTGGGTAAAAGAAGAACTAGGAAACACACATCTATCATTGTCGAGCATTATGGGAACAGTACCCTCCAGGATGAGGCAGAAGGTAACCTGCTGTGAGTTGAATCAATTGCAAAATCTGGTTCTTAATTTTCTCCTGCTGTGATTGAATTTTGACTGGGAGTATATTGCTTTTGGTATGCTCAGAATGAAGACACCAAGGAGAGCTCATAGGCTGGCTCATCTATCTTTTTTTTTTCCAGCAGGTAAACAAAAAGATGACTTTATCGCCAGCTAGCCACCATTACAAATTCTCATCCTGGTAAGCTGACAGGTGGGCCTCACTGGCTTGCTCACCATGTCATGTACTTTGAACAAAAAATGTGATACCAGTAGATGCAGGGGCTGGATGTTGGAAGCCATCTAGGAAGAGGGAATGGACTATGATTTCAGGGACACTTGTCCATTGTAGGCCCTCAGGGTAAAGAATAATGCACCCTGATTTGTAAGTTCCTCAGGCCACCTCCATGGAATTCTTTTCTTCAGAAAGCTAGGGGTTCTGATGAAGAATTCTGTAACTTCTTCCATACTCCTCATCTTTGAGCTGACTTCCTCACTGGGACTCTAGATCTGAAGTAGGGCATCTGGAATTCTTTCTTCCTATCTCCCAACAACAGAAAAAAGCAGAATGGAAACAGAAGACATTCCCATTCCCAGACTTCTTTATAGTTGGGCTGTAGATTTAGGAGTTATGAAAGCTCTTTCAGTGGTGCCACTGGAAAGTGTTGGGAACATCCTTCCCAGCTGCAGTCAGGGACTGAGAACTGTAAGGCCAAGTAAGATGGCCAGCTCCTGGTTCTATAATCACCGAGTCATGTGGTCATTTACAGTCAAAATACTAAATCAGAGGGTTTGTTCAGAGCAGCATCCTGGAGGCAGGGAAGCCAGGAGGAGCAGGTGTCACAGACAGCCACGTGTAGTGCAAATGTGAACTACCCCTGAGAGGCTCATGTGTGTGAGCATTTGGTCCACAGTTGGTGGTGCTCTTTTAGGAAGGTTGTATACCCTTTGGGAGGTGGGGCCTTGTGGTGATATTTTATTTGTGCACCCCAATAAAGCTTATCTGGGGATCAGAGGAAAAAGCCAGCCACTATATTAAACATAGAGGTCAGGCAGTGGTAGCACACGTCTTTAATCCTAGCATTCTGGATGCAGAGATTCATCCGGATCTCTGTGAGCTCAAGGCCACACTGGGAACAGAGCCAGGTGTGGTGGCACATGCCTTTAATCCCAGCAATAGTTAACCATAGAGGTCTGTAGGTCTGTACAGACAGACAGGAAGTGATAGAGCTGGGTGGAAAGAGCAAGTGATGTAGCTGTGCAGAGAGAGGAAGTAAGATGTCAGGGCACAGAAAGGTATGTAAGGCTTGAGAATACAGGAAGTAGTTCTCTTTGGCTGAGGATTTCCTAGTGGTAAGAACTTGTGGCTTGACTTGTTCTATTTCTCTGATCTTTCAGAATCTACCCCAATATCTGGCTCCATTTTATTATTATTATTATTATTATTATAAGACTTATATTATTTTAAGGTTTGTGTTATGGAGCCTTGGTAGTGGAACACCGTGGGCAGGAGCTGATGTCTTATGATCTGGCCCCACGTCCCATCGACTGTCTGCTTCCTGACTCCAGAAGTAATGTGGCCAGCAGTCTCAGCTCCTGAGCCCATGTCCCCCCTTCCTGCCACCGTGACAATAAGCCTCTCTTACACATTGAACCGAAAGAAACTCTTCTTCCTCGAGCTGCTTTTGTCGACTATTTTTGTCACAGTAAAGAGACCTCATCAGTGGACCACACCTCGTTATCATTTCCCAGATTCTCCTACAGAACACTGTTAGGAACTTATAAGAAACTTCAACTTATATTCTCTTGCTTAATCTCTACAAAGAGCATGAGAGGCAAGGGATGCAATATTATGCACCATAATGATCGCTTACAGAAGAAAACATTGAAGTTACAGAAGAAGTTAGGTACTTTAGGAGGAACTAAAGAAATGCCATATCTATCCCATGATTTTAAGATGCATACTTTTTCTTGCTGGGCTTTGCTAATCGTTAGTGCATATCCATTTTCTCAAACTGGCCCAAAAGTTCTGCTTTTTCGTGGAAGCTATAAACATTCTTCTCTCAGAGTGAACCTCGGGGGAAGAAAGCAGGGGAATGAGCCCAAAGAAAATGTCTTGAGGCAATGGCCCCTCCACTGTTGAGGCCGTCCCAGGAAACAGGCATTTCAGCTCAGGGAGGATGCAGGATGACCTCTTTCGAAAGCTATGCTCACTCTATTAGATTAGATGTATTGGAGCATGTATTAGAGCAAAATTAGAAATCTTTGAAATTTTCTTGGTCCAAGCAGCTGAGCATGGGCTTGGGATATTAAATTTAACATAGATTTTCTTGCTAACCCAAAACGGTGAGTATAGATCCTCTCTTTTTCCAAAGCCCCATCTTACTTCAGATAGATCATTAGCATGCTATAGATGCTGAAAGAGTAGATTCTTACACGAACAATTGCTTATGCAGGCACTAGGGTCACTGACTGAGTGATATGGTGCTTTTCCTCGTCTAGAGCATCTACACATAGACAACATCATCATCATTACAGTTTTGTCAACTGTTTAGCTTGAATTTGAAGCTACCAATCCTCGTATCAGACACCACTGCTGCCTCTCCTCCCATTCTACAGGGCCAACTTGGAGATTCCAATAAGGATAAATTTGAACCAAATAAGGCTACTTGAGGGTTTTATGGTTTCAAGTCTCCCCCCACCCCATTTTTTCCTGCAGGACAAGAGGAGCATGCTATCTAGGACATGTAGCTTAGATCATGATGAAGAGATGAGAGAAGTGTCAGAGAAGTTGCATTGGTTCGTTCACTCTTTTTCTTTTTGCCCATTGGTGTCAATGGAGAGGGCATGTATTACACTTGTAGGCGTTTGTAACCAAATGAGTGATACAATGCAGTCGCAGGCTTATGAATTCACTAATGGGAGTAAAGAAACAAATCAGAGGATAAAAGTGCCTTAGAGTTCAATGGGAAGATGGAAGAGATCTTCTCCAGACTGAAGGAAGAGAAGGGCTTAGCTTCCTAGACAGAGAAATGCTGGGGCTGATAGCTGAGTGGTAAGATGCAGCCTGGGGGAGTGATGGGCTTAGAGGTGGAAGACACACATTTTCAAGTAGATGAGGTGCAGGGAATCTGCTGAACCACTGGATGAGACCCCTAAGGATGGAGTGGCTAATGACTCGGTATCGATGGAGTAGAAAATGGAAGTAAGTGCCCAAGAAAGCAACTGGATGTAAATCTGGAGAGTAGGTTTCAACGATGTGTCTTTACCCAGTAGGCAATGGGGACATCCGAGGGTTTTATACACATGAGAGCGACACAACTCAGCACACACTTTAGAAAGACCATCCCAGTGGTGGGTAGAGGGCAGGTTTAAAGTTCCATGGACTTAGAAGGCAGGAGACTGACAAGTTCAGAAAACGTTTTAGTTACTCAGTCTAGATTTGTGGACACATTCTAGTGCAGGAGCAAAAGCTACTTTGGGGGGTATTGAGGGCAGCAGTGGGGAAAGTTATTAAGAAGTGTTGTAGATAATATTTAGGCCTCTGGTTTTGGTGGACTGTAGCACGAATCTTAAAAGGTCTTATTAATAAAAATCAAACCTGAAGCCAGGTATTGGGGTGAACACTGGAAGATGAGAGAAGCAGAACAAGCAATAGCCACCTCACCTCGCCAGTTCCCCAGCTGATTCTGTTTCCTCAGATTAGAAGTCTCTGAGTCCTCATCCAAATGGATCTCAGCTGAACAGCTTCTCAAAAGCCTAAAAGCTTAACAGGACTCTAGTTCCTGGTTTTCATGCCTTATATACCTTTCTGCTTCCTGCCATCACTTCCTGGGGTTAAAGGCGTGAGTCACCATGCCTGGCTGTTACCAGTGTGGCTTTAAACTCACAGAGATCCAGATGGATCTCTGCCTCCAGAATGCTAGGATTAAAGGTGTGTGTGCCACCATTTTCTGGCCTCTATGTCTGTCTAGTGGCTGTTCTTTTCTGTGACCCCAGATAAGTTTATTAAGGTATACAATATATTGGGGAACACAATATTATCACAGTGGACTAGATGGAAATGGTACTACCAGCTAGGGAAGTGAGTGGGAACTACACCTCTGGTTTCTTTAAAGGGGTGATTTTTCTGAAGCTATAGAGTAGAACAATACTGATAAACAGAAAGTGGGGGATATCAACTTTTATATGTGTAAGTGCCCTGGAGTAACCATTTTATAGGTCAGTCAACATGGGAATACTGCTAAGCAGACACTGGGGGATATCAACATTTATATGTGTACCTACATATAAATGTAATGCCCTGGAGTAACCACTTTGTAGGTCAGCTAACATGGGAATAGAGGGGACAAGAAAGGATGAAAATTCACGAGGTCCCCACTGTCAAATGCAAAGCAAGAGTGAGGAAATGAGGGTTCACTAGGTTATTCGGGGGCCACAGTGTAATGAATTGTTACAAATGAGAGAAGAAAACAGGGCACATGTACACAAAAGAAGGATTTAAAGAGTATGTTATTGATGGCTTTAAGACACAGGGACCATAGGACTTCAGTTGTTCCATTAACTGGAAGGAACTTGATTCTGCCCATGGTCTAAGTGATCTGGTGAGTTGATTCTTCTGCACATCTGGGATGGAAGATAGCTCTGCTGACATATGAGACTTCAGAGACATTGAAATGAGACCCCAGTCACACCAGGTAAGGACCTCTGACATACAGAACTGTGACATGGTTAGCGGATGTCATTTTCAGTGACTCAATTAAGTCACTCAGTAACAGATACTTAACATATTAGGCATAGTGGAAGCTTTTGGAGGACCTTAAGGAGGTATGTTGAAGAGGATGTAAACATTTTTGGATGTATGGGATGCTGGGATGGACGGGAATTTATTTTGAACATTGAAAGGAATGTGGCCACAGTTTGTACTAAGGTTTGGGAATCAAGAACATGAGTTATAATTATAATGTAATCTGGGAGGAATAACACAATGACAACAGAACAACAGAGGCTGAAGTCATGAGAATCAGTAGAGTAAGAAAAACAACC
>CABHPQ010122734.1:0-13658 GCA_902168405.1 Peromyscus aztecus
GTACCTTGGATGGAGTTTTTTTGTTTTCAGTTGTAATTACCTTTTCAATTTTCTGTGCCCAGTAAGGCACAGACTACACAGCTGTTGGTCAGCATCTGTGTACTTCTTCTTGAGGCCTCTTCTCCTTTCCCTGATGTCAGATGAGAGTGGACAGCTGTGTGTCGATGGCCCCGAAATGCTGCACACTTGTGTTTGGCACTGTGCCCACAATGATGCCGGCTTCCAGTGCAAGGGCTGAACTGGAGACCTTCTGAGGGCCATTGGGACAACCCTGGGAGAGATCATTGTTTTAGGATAATTTTGAATAAATAAGTTACGGAAATTCAACACAGACAGAATTTACATTTGTTTAAGTGTAGTGTTCTTCATAGGCAACAGAACATGTGCCTTAAGTGCATTCAAAGTTGAGAAAGGATTAAACACTAGAATATTTTGAGAATTCACTGTTTTCCTTGTAAGCCTTGGAGCTCACCATCTCTTATAAGTTTGAGGTTTTCATCATTAACTTACACAGCTTTGATACTTTTGCATTTTTTAGTATATCCTCCAGCTAAGTGAACATATTAGCCTGAGGATTGGTTTTATCCTGTACAGAGATGAGAACAATTGGAACTTACTGCATTTCCCACTGGCTTGGCATGTACTTGGCAGAATTGCATCAGAGCTATACTAGCAGGGTTAGAGCCCGGGGTTGGTTTTATCTGCTATCAGTTAGAACTGCAGTAACAGCATGAGGCGTTGGTAATAAAGTACCAGGTAAGCAGGCAAGGTTCACATGGAAAACGGCCAAGCAACAGGAGCCACAGTTATGCACATGTAGCTTTATAAGGCTCAAAGCAGGGCAAGAACTAAGCTAAGCCACTCTTTCCCACAAGTTCCTTCCACTTACTAATTAGATCTGGGTTACTCTGGTTCTATAGTTAATTCCTGTTTACAGAGATCTCTGCTTTTCCTCTCCCTCTTCCTTTTTTAAATGGTTTTCTACTTTGTGATTCTCTGCCCCCACAGAGTGAAAGTAGGGGTTTGTTCTTTGTAAGTTATTTTATCAAGACCACATGTAAGTGATATTTCATATGATAAAATTGAGTACTGACATCTAAGGCTGTTGATAAGAAATCAACTTCCATAATAAGATTAGCACAATTATCTAATTTTAATGATCTAATTGAATGGGGTGGAGGCACGAGCTATTCAAAGTCATTTGTGCCTGTTTGACATTGTGGCCATTAAAACACAAAGAGCAAAATACACAGTGAAACATTGCTGCACACACGGTTTGTGCAAAACAATGGGAAAACAATACCCTAATAAAGAAGTAGGGAGGAAAGCTCAGAGAAGCAGCAATAATAAAAATTAGAGCTCATTAAATGTAAATGCAAATGTGAATGCAAAGTCTCCTGTAGATGTGGTGCAAATGCAAATTAGAAACCTGCTTTGGAAACATATTTCACAATAAATACACAAGTGCACATGCATGTATTCCATGATGAGCAATTCTGCTAGTAAACAGAGCTAGTTGACTTGTATTTATATATTCACAAATATATTTATACGAATGTGCAGACAGCACTATTCATTACAGTTAGCAAATGGAAATTTTCACAGTAGAATTCACAAATACCAATCATTCATAAGTATAACCAAAGATGAATGAGAATAGATAGCAAAGATATGCATGAATGGGTAGAAAAAAAAGGAAAGAAGGAAAGAGGGAGGGAGAGAGGGAGGGAAGGAAGGAGGGAAGAAGGGAGATTTACTCGTTATCTGGCTAATTTTAGTATAAATTATATAAATCTACTGTTTTCTTTGTGGCTAGTCAAGGAGCATTGACCTCTGAGATGCTTATGTAAACTCGGATTTTGGAAAACAGAGTTAAATGAGTATCTTTTCCAGTTTGGAAACCCAGCTGCTCGGTCTAAAGACTGAACTTCTAAAGTTTGTTCGATCACTCATGTAGTTTGTTTGTATCCGAGCATTTCCACGACAGTGAAGTGATCCTGAAAACATTGAACTGAAGACTGGGAAGATGCCTGGATTCTCAGGGCTTTGTTCTGTTCTCCAAGCTTTCCAGCAGAAGATCAAAGACTCCTCCATCAAAGTAACTTCATTTCTCTCTTGATGTCAGGTTAAAAAATGTATTGCTGTGTGCCTTCAATGAAGGCTGTTTTCATCCCCTAGAAGGGAAGAGACTAATCTCCTAAGCCCACAAGGGACAGAGATTCACTGGTGATGGTCAGGCATCTGCTTCAGTGCCTGGATGACAAAATAGGATCCTAGGAACTCCAACTTCCACTTCCATGAACACCCATTTCTTAAACAGAAATCAATGTTAATCACTCACTAGATCCAGGACATGTAACAGCAATTGTTTCCATAACATCAGAATGAAAACTTGTTTATAACTAACTCTTTACTTATGAATGTTTTATTTCATGTAATTTTATGCTGTCTGTTCTTTAAATGGAATTTTATCAAATACTCTATAATTGAGGGGTAGGTATTAGTGAACTACAACCCTTTTAAGTCTAGTGCTTTGGTACCAAAGGGAGCAACAAGACATGATGACTGGACCTTGTAACTTTTCATCTTAAATATAGAGAACACACAGATTTCCTAGCTTTTCAAAAATTGACAGTTTTTGTGAGATGTATATATATATTTCAGGATGTATTTCAAATAGATATTAATAAAATATGAACATCTTATTCTCTCAAGGCACATTCCCTTTCCCTGATTCTTTAAGATTTATTGGGCATTCTGTATTAAATAAATACACAATGTTGATTTTAACTTACTCATGTTTGTATCCTTCCTCAGCTTCTGCTGCAGAATTAACAAGGCCAGGCCACTAGAATTTGACTGTGCTGACATCCTCTATTGCATCTCCTGGCTGTTTCAATGTGTTGTTTTCTGAATGTTGCCTCTGTATCCTGGGGCTGGGATTTTAGACATGTGCCAGCCTACACAGATTTTTCTGAGCCTGTTAAAATTTAAGTTCTTATGACACAGCAATAAGACCAGCAGATATCACAGGAAAGGAAATGTTTGCAGATTCTACTAATCTCTCATGATGCACAACAGACTCTGGTCCTTATCAAATACTCCATCACCAAGGCCACATTCCCAAGGTCCACAAGCAGTGATCCAAAGATCCCTTGGTTCCACACACCCCTTCCTAATGAGCTCAGAGTGAGCGCTCAGTTCCAGAAACATGTCACCTTCTTTCTAGCATCAAGTTTGCTTTAATGTCCTAAGAGCAGTAATTGCCTTCAGTTTTCACTCTAATTGATGGGGAAAACATCTAAGTCTCTACCTAAAAATTCCTGGGCATCTCCAGGGGTCAGTTCTGAGTGCCACTGCTAACTGCTGTTCATTGTAGCAGGCAAATTTCAGTGCTCAGTGGCTAGTGGAATACTTTAAAATAGAGCATACTAGAATATATTCCCACTGTTACAGATACTTATGTGGGACCACACTACTCTTTAGGACACTGGAGTATTTTGAATCATGTTTTGATATTCTTTAGGATATTGTTGCACCTTATTCCAAAACCCCACTCAACTTCATTTCTCATCCAAATTGTGAATAGCCAAATGTCTAATATGTTTCTTTAGAATGTATCCAACTATAATATCTCACAAAGATGACCTGATGATATAGTGTCGGTAAATTATCTTTAATATTTAAACACTCTAACAAAGAAGAAGTAATAGTCACAGATAAAGCCAAAAGAAAGGAAATGTTCGGATTTTACTTCTTTTGGCTTCAGATTCTGTTCCATCCAGGACTCTCAATGCATGTGTAAAGGCACCACTCCTTTGTGGCTAACGAGGAACGTATATTCTGCCTGGTAATTATTTTTCTGGGTTCCTGTCCTAGTTTTTTTTCCTGTTGTCATGATAAAATTCCCTGATAAAAGCTACTCAAAGGAGAAATGGTTTGTTTGATTCTCCGTTCCGGGTCACAGCCCATCACTGCTGAGGAGTCAAGGTAGGGCATCCACAGTCAGGAACAGAGTGATGCAGCAACCCATGCCAGCATTCAGCTAGCTTTCTCCTTCTTAGGTATGCAGTGCCCCAAGCCTGGGAAGTGGTGCTGCCCACAGTGGACAGGTCTCTCACATCAGCAAACACAGTCCCTTGTTTCCCGAGGCCCTTCTCCCTGGGATGCCAGATTGCGTCAGGGTGACAGTTGACACTAATGCTTCCTTTTCACATCTTTCTGCAACTCAATGTTTTTCCATCTTTTCGGGGTCAGAGTAAATGCTTTCTTAATCTGCATGGTTCTCTAAAGCAGAGTGGTGGGTCTCTAGCAGTAACCCCTGCTCTTCTCTCACACTGTGCACTGCAGCTTGGAACAGGACAGACACTCTCCTTTGTTTCTTCAACTGCTTCCATTTTCTCTCCTCCCTGTAACACAGACCCCGTTTGCTGCATCGGAACAGCAAGCCTTTCTGAAACTGCTTTTGAACAGGTCTGTAATTTTTTACTTATAAAAGCTCCTAAAATGAGAGATAGAAAATCACTTCTACATTTACCAAATGCCTCTCATATTTATGTTTTGTTTCTTTTCACCTCTTAAACCTTGATAACGCTTCACAGGTATCTTGTCCTAAATCAACATTTAGTCTAGGCCCAACGGGGCCTCACCACTATCCTCCTTAACTTTCCATTAGTTTCTTCAAAATGGTTCATTGCCTTGTAGTCACAATTCTGAAAATGTCTTGAGTGTGTCCCTTTAGGGCAAAGATGTTCTGCCAATCTGAATTTCTATAAAACAAAACAAACAAACCATACATCTTGATTTGGAATGTGAGACCATTTCTCAGGTGTAAATATCTTCACCATAACAGATTGCAAGCTTTTACTGAGATTTGACCAAGTACACGATAGGCAAGTGATGGGCTGTCATGAGCTGGATAGAGCACACCAGCAGAGTAGAGTGACTCACAGTACCAGCTTCCCCATCTACAACTATGAGCCACATAGAACAGAATCCAATGGTATTTTGAGGCTTTCACACTGATATCTAGTCTTTTCAGTCTACAGCAAAATCCCAGTTTCTGAAATCTTTTAGAATGATCTGGATATTTGAGGCAGTTTTCCTCTTGCTCACTTCCACAAGCCTGCATGTCAATAGCTTGTCAGGAGAAAACTGTTCTTACAGTTTGGTCCTCCACTTTTATGTATGGAATTTTTTAGTGATATCCCACTTTTCCAACATAGGGACATGATGATGATGATGATGATGATGATGATGATGGTGATGATGATTATGGTGATGATGATTATGGTGATGATGATGAGACAGTGTTTTAGGTACAGAACATGAGCGTAATAAAGCCTCAGAAAAGCTAGCTTCTATGATTAGATTTTAAACAATAATTTTTCTGCACTCCTAACCTGTAGTTATAGGGAATAAATCATGGCCCCTAAAGTCTTTCCATGAGTGACTAGTATGATAACTAGTCTCTTTTTAAAACATAATCCCCAAATGCTTTTGTGTGTGTGTATTTGTGGCCCCCAGTAGGTCAAATACACTCTAGTGGATAGTCCCATGCTCAGAATTATATGGCACCACAAATAGGATGTGATGGGTTCTTTAAAAAAGAAAAGAGAAAATGAAGTTGAGGATGGGTAGGGAGGTGGAGGTGGGTCTGGGAAGAGTTATGGTGAAAAGTGGGAGGTGAACATGATTGAACTCACCAAACTCACCAATTAGGCTTGCATGGCTTGCCAGGAAGCTGTCGGTATCTGTCTGTCTTTGCCCGATAGCCAGAAGCTTCCAATTATCTGGGAATTGCTTGGCTTTTTCCGTTGTCCCTTGACCAGTAATCACTATAGGCTTCCTAGAGACTCCAACTGGCTTCTTCCCTTCGATTTATTGAAAAAGCTTGCTTTTGATATTTCTTAAAAGATAAGCTTGCCGACGATGTTGAGCTTCATTCTCAGACAATACTCAACCTGTAGACTCCTTGAGAGACTCATTGCCATGTTCCTCTGCCTGACTCTCTATGGATTGCAAAGCAAGTTGTTAACACAAGCCAGTTTGTGACATTGATTGCTGGCCTTTATATCTTGTCCAGGAAACTTGTCCAGTTTGAAGAGCTAAAACTTTATGTTTATACAGTATTATCTCAAAATTAATAAGACTGGTTGAACTTTAAGCAAAGCATATATGCTTTTCCCCTTATAATGATATGTTTGTTTCCCTATATAGGCCATGACCTTAGTTTGGTTTTCAATGTATAATTTCCCCAGCATATTTCATAAACAGTCACCAGAATTCTTACACAGGCAATTGGATTTTTCTATTTTGATTTGAAATGACTTCTGCATGAACACCCACATATTGTAGTATTTGTTTTCCTTCTAACATTTTAATTATTTATTTGATTAAATTCCCAAAATATTGTTTACAAATGTTTATTTTTATTTAAATGAGGTTGATTATAAATGCAATCTCTTTCTAAAGAAGAAAAGGGAATAGTATAGATATGACAGGATAAAAGGGAACATTATTGAGTCCATTTTTTTTTTTTCGAGACAGGGTTTCTCTGTGTAGCTTTGCGCCTCTCCTGGAGCTCACTTGGAAGCCCAGGCTGGCCTTGAACTCACAGAGATCCACCTGGCTCTGCCTCCCGAGTGCTGGGATTAAAGGCGTGTGCCACCAACACCTGGCTATTCACAACCAAAAATATTGAATCCATTTTTAAAGAGCAAGAACTTGTTTAAAATGTTTTACATTGCTATGGATACAAATATTGATACAAATTTAAAGTTAATTTTGTTATACTACATGTATATTTCTACTCTTGTTTAAGGTATTATGTTTGTGCAGCTCATTTGAAATTATATAATTAAGAAATACAGATTAATAATTAGTCATCCATTATAATCAAACTTATAGTTATGTTAGTTAAGTTTTCTAGATATACATAGATATATTTCAATTAGGTAGGTAATCTTCAAACACTTAAAGACCTACAGAATATGACATTTAAAATGTTTTAAAAACTTAGACGTTCATGGACAATGAGACACATCTGCTCCTGGCAGCAACAGTTACTTCAAGGAGTATGATGGGCATTGAAGAAACTCATTGTGTAGTTTGCTTTCTTTGTGGCAAAAGTTAGCCACTGGGCAAAAAGTGCCCTTGCATCGACTGATTGACAGTATGTTGTATAAATTGGGTGTGCAGGACCCATAGGAAGGTGACCACTGAACTTTGCAAGACGAGATAGTTCTTCAGGTTCCTACTTTGCAGAGGAGACTTCCTGACATTTTACAGGACACAGGGAAAAATAATTGAGAGGCTAGCCCTATAGGCTAAAAATGGATGCCCCAATGTTGCAGAGGAACTTTGGGTGACTGTCCAGGCATCTAGCTGTCTCTGTCATTCTGGAGTTTTGGAAGTTGTTTACAATGCACTTTCTATTTACTTAGGTAATATTATATCCTTCTGGGGTCTTTGATATAGTTGAAGACTAGGTAGTTATAATTTTCCTTGGTTGTAAGGAAAGATAAATTAGATATGAAACTTTAGACTCACAAATATAGGATAGATGATAAAATATTTTCTTTAATTTTTACCAAATACAAATAGACTAGATATTATAACTGTAACTTTTGCTTGATAACCGTTTGTTATATATAATCTTACTATATTAAAACTAAAACCTTCCTTTTTGATTAGATTGAAAAGGGGGAGTGCTGGGGAATATCTTTCTGTATGCTGTGAATATATGTTGTTCTCACTAGTTAATAAATAAGTTGCTTTGGCCTATGGAAAGGCAGCTTAGAGGCAGGCAGGAAATCCAAGGAGAGAAAAAGGAAGAAGAAAGGTGGAGTCTAGGGAGACACCAGCACCATCAGGAGAAGCAAGATGTGAAAGTACTGGTAAGCCAAAGCCATGTGGCAACTTATAGATAAATAGAAATGGGTTAAGTTATAAGAGCTAGCTAACAAGAAGCCTGCCAGTAGGCCATACAGTTTGTGAATAATATTAAGCCTCTGAGTGATTATTTTATAAGTGGTTGTGGGACCATGGAGCTGGGTGGGACTGGAGGAACTCGGGAATGGAGAACCTTCCGGCTACACTCACCATCAAAAGGATATAGAGGCTAACGTCATAGGGCATACCACTGTTTGGTGCCTCACACAGTTGTATGTTCAAGTTCTTTCCATGCACTACACCATGTGAGATAAAGCCGATGACCCTTTCTTGGTGAACTTTAAATAGGCATAGGGAGTGGATATCCACCTTCCTAAACTTGCCTGATGGCTTATGTTTAAGGGATGGAATCCACTGACCTAGTTGTACTTTTGACTGAAATGTGACTTAGCTGTTTTAGCTTAGATGTGGCCTCCTTCTTCTCTAAAGCTGACAATGTCAAATTTGTTGGGAGATTTTTAGAAATCTTGATTTCACTAAATCTGCACTCTCCTCACAATTGTGCTATGCAATGTTTTCAAAAACACTAATTCACTATACAAATCTTCACATGTTTACTTATTCACCAAATAAATGTCAATAATTCCTTTAGACATACAAAAATATAGTAAACAACTGAAAAATTAATTGATATTTTATATCAACAAAATGCAACATCACAAGCCACCGTATCATAAATAATCTAATTCTAAAAGGAAATGAGAATAGTCCTTCTGGAATGTTTAAAGGACTTTCACTGAGCTGGTAAAGTGTCAGCAGGTTGAGCATGATGAAGCAGTATTCACAGAGAAGATGTGAAAAGTTATAAAACAAGACTAACTCCATGCAGAGACCTAACAAAGAAGGAAAAGGGCAGCTGCTGAGCATCCCAGATGAACTTCTGTGGAGCAGGTTATCTTTAGTTACACAATTATGGAAACAATCCCCTTGGGAAGAGGAACCTCTTTTCTCCTGGCTCCTGATTTCTGTTCTCCAGGACGAGTTAAGTGCTTATAGTCATCATCTTCTGATTGTTCTCTGTCTTCATGTGTCTCACATGCAATTTCATGAAAGCCCTTTGTGCACTTCCTTATGGAGATGTCCAGCACTGGTATAGACATATGCATGCTGCCTGCTGTGGAGCATCATAAATGCATTGTGATGGGAGATGGACAGCTGGCTGACTGTCAGAAATCCTTGCTCTTCTAGAGTTATAATACAGATTCTCAGCCTCATATTCTCTGTCCCCTAACTGAACTATTGGAAATACCCATTCCTGTCCAGTAAATGCCCACTCTGTCTCACCTCTCATCTCTCTGTTGGATGCACATACACAGGGTGACTAACAGAACTTCTGGTGATATAGGATTCTCTCTGTCACTCCGAGTTTCTGAAGAATTTCAATAAGCACATTCCTTCTCCACCTTCTTCCTTTTAAAAGCAAAGTTAGATTTATGAGTAAAGTGCTTAAGTGATTGAAATTTCATAGTTAACTATTACTGAAAAATGCTACTACCCCAGATTAAAAGAAATAAATACTGTTGAGAGAGTGGATACGGGGCCAGGGTTTCACAAGCTAGAGAACTACATATGTTGCCCTCACTGATGACTACTCAAGGTTTCTCTAGTTTTAGGTGGGGCAGCTCTTATTTGAAAGCATGCAGAAGATGCATTTGTTGATTTTTAACCACAGAACCGAAGCCACACCTGAAATTATGATTGCAGCTCAACTGACATTTCTGCTTATTGGTTGAAAGGAAATCACTGACTTAAGTGAAATTATGTTGATCAATAGTTTATGGGCTTATATTCCACATGATACATGACTTAAAGGTTCTAATCTTTATTAGTATCGAGCTATCAAAGTTTGTGTTTGGGCCACCTAGAAGGTTCCTTGGGTAAAGGTACTTGCCACCAAACCTTGGTGACCCAGTTTGATTCCTGAGACCTACGTGTAGAAAGAGAGAAGGGACTCTGCAAGTTGTCCTCTGACTTCCATGTTTACTGTGGCACATGTGCCCAAACACATACAAATCTGCACACACACACACACAGATAAAAAAAAATTAGATAAAAATGGGCATCTAGGTTATTGGTTTATGTGTTTGGTCCTGGAGATCCAACCCATGGCTTCAAGCATGCAATCCAAGCACTCTACTAATTGAACATCTCAGTCTTATACATTGTTGCTGAAGTGACTTCTACACTTTGACTTTATAGGTCATAAAATTGAGCAGAAGTACCCACACTGGGAATCAATATCACTAAGTAACATTTTTTTCCTTAGGGGTATTTTATTTCACATTATCTATGACTTAAGAGTTCTAATATTTATTTAAAATCAAAACTAACAAACAAACAAACAAACAAAAAGCTATCAACATTTAAGTGTCTTTGGGCCAGTGAGAAGGTTCGGTGGTTAAAGACACTTTAGGTTTTGCTCTTGAATTTGGCTAGCTGCTTCAAGAAAAACTTAAAAATAGGCAAGTTTCCCATTCCTAAGTTCAAATCTTTGTGTGTTGTATTAGATTTCAAATTTCTTTTGAAGTTATAACCCAGGGAGAGCAGAAACTTTGTTTACTTCATGTGGATCAAAGAAATGAGAGCTGAGATCTGAAGAGCTGGGAGAGAGTGCGCTGGTTGGCACTTTCTGTCTTTACTTTGGAGTAACAGGTTACCCCGGGAAACGGTGGATTGGCATAGAAACACATATTTGAGTCTCTTCTGAGCACAGAAGCTAAGCTGGGAATTTAAGAACTGATATGAGAATCTCAGCTGGGGATACAAAGAATGTTCACAAATGGCAAAAGCACATTTCCGAATATGTTTTGGCTCAGTATTGAAGAACAACTGATCTTTGGCAGTGTGGAAAGCCTTCTGCATCCCACGCAAGCCCCTGGCTGGAGAGGAACAGGTTCTTACTGGATCTAAGAAAGTAACCCACTGCCATAATCTGGCAATGTTTGATAATAGCTTCAGTTTTTGAAGAGGTATTTATTCACCTAATAAGGCAAAAAAACTAAGTATTTAATTTAGCTTAAATGAATCTTTTTCTTTTTACCTTTTATTGAAAATAGATTTTCTTCCTCATGTAATATATCGTGAGTTTCTCCTCCTCTACTCCTCCAGTTCCTTTTCTGCTTCCCCTCCTATCCCAATCCACTCTCTTGTTGTCCCTCACTAGAAAACGAACAGGCTTCTAAGGAATACTAATACATTAAAATATAATAAGATAAAACAAAAACAAACACATCAGAATTGGACAAAACAAGCAAACAAGAGGAAAAGAGCCCATGAGAAGACACAAGAAACAGAGACCTACTAATTCACAAACTCAGGAATCCCATAAAAGTAGTAAATTGGAAGCCATGCTATATATGGTGCAGAGGACCTAGTGCAGACCTGTGCAGATTTTGTGCATGCTACCTCAGTCTCTGTGAGTTCATATGAGCTTTGATCCTGTTGATTTAGAGGACCCTGTTTCCTTGGTGTCCTCCATCCTGTCTGGCTCTTACACGCTTTCTGCCTCCTCTTCCCTGGTGTTCCTTGATCCTTGAGGGGAAGGACTTGATGGAGATGTCCCTTTTGGGGTTGAGTGTTTCCAAGTTTCTTCCTTTCTGCATGTCTGTTTGTGGGTTTCTGTATCTGTTCCCATTCGCTGCAGGAGGAAGCTTCTCTGATGATGGCTGAACAAGGCACTGATCTATGAGTACAGCAGAAAATCATTAGAAGTCATTTTTTGATAAGGTTTTGTTTGTTTGCTTATTTGCTCTTGTTTGTTTGCTTTTAGAGTATAAATAGTTGTTTATTTTTTCTAGGTCCCTGGCCTATCTAGTCTCAGGTTCTTGGGCACCCAAGCAGTATTGGTTATGGGTTCCATCTCAAGGAGTGGGCCTTAAGTCAAATCAGATATTGTTTGATCTCTCCCACAAGCTATGTACCACCATTGCCCTAGCATATCTTGTAGGCAGACAGTAAATCAAAGCATTTATGACTAAGTTGGCATTTATGTTTCCTTTTTGGTAGCATGCAGAGTATTTTCTGTACCAAAGAGGCTAGAACATAGAAGTGAAGGCTCTACTTAGGCGTCAGCTCTACTTCTCCATGTTCAATGAGCTGTGGAGGTGTTGCTTTTAGCAATGTGGTCTTGCTGTCAGTTTATGCAGAGCAACTTATAGTCTTGGCAACAGCCAAGATTTTTGGGGATCCCAAATGGGACCCCTTTGGCCAACACCTCAATTAGATGTAGGGCTATCCCAATACAGGAAGCTTCATTTAGTGACAAGAGATGGCAAGTTGGGGCTCTATCTCCCCCCTCATTTGGCATTTTCATTTAGATTATTTTCATATATGTATATACTTTAGGAAGTTTCTACTGTGTTTGGTATCCACACCACCCCTCAAATGTCCCTTGATTTTAGTTGTCTTTCCCCATATTCCCTCTCTAACCTCTCTTTCCCCTTTCCCTCCCCACTTGATCCTCCCACAAGCAAGTCCCGCACCACAGCCATCCATAACTATCTATTCTGTTTCCCCTTCCTAGGGAGATCTATCTTCCCCATCCCTGTCCATTGCTCTAATACCTAATTTCTGTGATTCTATGGATTACAGCTTGTTTATCATTGACTTAAACAGCTAATATCCACATATAAATGAATACATATCAAATTTATCTTTCTGGGTCTGGATTACCTCATTCTAGATGCTTTTTTTTTAGTTATGTCCATTTAAGTGTGAATTTCATTAATTCATTATTTTTTTTAATGGCTGAAGTAATACTCCATTTGGTACCACATTTTCTTTATCCATTCTTCTGTTGATGGACATATGGATTGTTTCCAATTTCTGCCTATTATGAATAGAGTGGCAATGAACATGGTTGACAAAGTGTCTCTATGGTAAGATGAAGTGTCCTTTGGGTATATGCCCAAGAGTGGTAGAGTTGGATCTTGAAGTAGATCAAATCTCATCTTCCTGAGGAACTGCTACACTGATTTCCATAGTGGCTGTACAAATTTTCACTCCCACTAGCAATAGCTGATTGTTCCCCCTTGCTCTATATCCTCGACAGCATGAGCTGTGACTTGTTTTTATTGATTGTAGCCATTCTGACAGGAGTAAGATGGAATCTCTGAGTTGTTTTGATTTGCATTTCCTTGATGACTGAGGATGATGAACATTTCTTTAAGTGCTTCTCAGCCGTTTGTGTCTCCTCCTTTGAGAATTCTCTGTTTATATTTTCAGCCCATTTTTGATTCCTTTATTTGTTTTCTTGATAGCTAGCTTTTTGAGTTCTTTATGTGTTTTGGATATTAGCCTTCTGTTGGAGGTGTAGTTGATGAAAGTCTTTTCCCATTCTGTAGGCTGCTGCTTTGTTCAAATGATGGTGCCATTTGCCATAAATGAGTCTTTAAACAAATTGTTTAACAAGAGAGCTCCAACAAATACAAGGATCAGCATCTTTGTCCCTCTCAACTCATCAGCTAGTACTGGGGAAGAAACCAGAGCCTCAGTCATTCCAAATCAACTGACCGCATGTGTGGGCTCCTTAGTCATTTTAATTAACTGTTCTTTTAATTTTGACAATTTCATACAGGTATACAATATATTATGATTATATTTACCTTTTCTCTCTTATTCACTCTTTCTGAACCATTTCTTCTTCCTGACTAGTCTCTCTCTCTCTCTCTCTCTCTCTCTCTCTCTCTCTCTCTCTCTCTCTCTCT
>CABHPQ010122734.1:13668-26734 GCA_902168405.1 Peromyscus aztecus
TCTCTCTCTCTCTCTCTCTCTCTCTCTCTCTCTCTCTCTCTCTCTCTGTGTGTGTGTGTGTGTGTGTGTATTTACATGGGTGCACACACATGCAGTGACCCACTGCTGCTGTGTTCATGACTGCAATGGCCATGTCATATCCAGAAGAGAGAATTTCACAGTGCTGCTCTTGGCTCTTATATCTCTCCATCCATCTCCCATGATATTCCCTAGGTCAATAATGTTTTAAACAAAAATTTGTTCCAAGAATCAGAATGTGAAGGACTAGGGATGTAGCTTATTGGTAGCAATAGACAAGACCCCTTCAGCTTTTCCTCCCACCAAATACTAAGAGACAGAAAAATCCCTGATCCATTATCCATTCTACACCCAGAGAAAAGCTTTGTGATAGACAAACATTGAGGCAAAAAGTGTCTGATTTGCTTCTGGAATAATAGTTCAGTGATTCAGTATTATTGGGGGTGACAGTCTGTCTGATCAGGGCACCGAGTAAAGGTGATTCAAACAGCCAATGTGTGACCAGACACAATGACATTTGATGATCTTTAAAGGGCTTGCCTAGCCAGTGAGCCTGAACTATGCATAATGTTTCAAATGATGCTGCAAGCTACTGCTAAACATAGTTTTCTTTTAATAAGTGATCCATATTTTCAAGGGATATGAGAATGTTTGAAAAGTAAAACATAAAATAAAATTCCTATCACTGTACATCTGAATATCTATGTGCTTTAGCATAGCCACAAACATAAATCTATTCCATACTTTAAAAAGTATTTTTCATTTGAAGACCTTCAGGAGGGTGAAATTATCCAACAGAGACAGTTGTGGTGTCACGTACCTAATGCACTGGTGGTACACATGAAAATGTTTTCAAAATTGAAAAAAAAACCTTTAGATTGGAAATTACAATTATTACATAATGTATCTTTAAACCAATGCACTTATCGTGTGTGTGTGTGTGTGTATGTGTGTGTGTGTGTGTGTGTGTGTGTATGTGTGTGTGTGTGTGTGTGTGTAAAAAAAGGGTGCAATGAAGGAAGAATTGTCTAGGTTTCAGAGGTAGGCCTCCCTTCTAGGAGCTCTGTGTCCAAGAAAACATACATGATACCTCTTGGCTGCTTCTGGCCCATGAACTTTTGCTGAAACACCAAACACAATGCCTGAGGGTTGAGCCTCTGCCTCATTGCTTCTTAGACTTGGCAGAGGTGCTGCTTCCCCGATAGCCAGGCAGATGGCTTCTGTGAAGCATATGTTTCTGAGCTGACTCTAGGTCCTATGACATCACAGGCCCAGGTCACATGCTTGCACTCAAATTGCAAGAAAGAATCAGCAATGGGTTTGCGATATCTGCCTAGGTTATTTGTGAGCAGTGGGACCTTTCCAGACATAAGAAGCACACCTCACAGTTTCCATACAGCAGAGCGACCACACTGGTCTGTCTCCCACAAGTCCAGGTATTATCATCTAAATGTTGGGTGTGGATAGATTAGCTTTTGCTTAATAACTGACATAAATGCCACAGTTGCAGCTGTGAAATCTTACTGTATGACAGGTCCTGTTTCCACCACTGGAATTGTCTGATCTTGTTATTTCATAAAGAAATAGCATCTGAGGATTAACTTGCTATTATTATTCTCTCATTTTATACCTAAGAAACCTTACTAATGTATTACTGGGGACAGAGGAGTGAGGATGGGTTATCGGCAGTCTCACTGGCTCCCGGATACCATTCTCATAAAGGAGAAAGACAACTTTGAATAGTATGTAGACTTAGCATTGCACTATGAGCTTTTGTGAATTTTTGACTTTTATGAGTCAAAATGTAATGGTGTGTAATGGTGATAATAGTCAACTAAGTTAATGTAACACACGTTTGCCAATATTTCTATATTGTTAATTTTTAGGTACATTCTAATTTTTCTTATTTAATACATAATGCAAAAATTCTTTATGCTCTCTTTCCTTATTTTTTCTTTTTCTCTCTTTTATTTATTTATTTTTTTGTTTTGAGATGGAATCATATTCTTGATTCCTAGTTGGCCTGCAGCCCACTCTGGATAACTTCAATACTGCGGTTAGCTTTTCCTCAGACTTTCAAATGCATGATCAAGGTGTGAGTGGCCACATCTGTCTGTCTTACTTCCCCCTTATCTTTTTGTTATATCTCCAGAATAGAATCTTATAATTAGAATCGCATGAAATTGCCACATTGAAAGTGTGGACATGGGTTTTCTGAGAAGCCATTTTCTGGGAAGCCAGGGCTACACTTCTGCTTGGATTATCATGAAGAAACAATGTCACAATCTCATGTTATTGTTCAGCATACTTATTCCAAATGTTGACTGTGGTATCTTTAAGGCCATGGTGAATGCTTGACAATCAGTTACCTAAAATCATGTTTGATAGATGTTAAGATACAATGTACTTGTCAGGAGCATCATCCACTAACCACATGGGGTTTGAATGCTGCTCTATGTTCTGGTACTGTGGCAAGAACACTTAGAGACTATGTTTGGGGATGCAGGAAAATCACTGTTCAAAGCAACCCCCCAAAAACTTCAAATGTGAACATTCTTCCTCGCCAATATGTTAGATGAACTGCTTTTGGCCATTGCTTTACTAGTTATTTTCTTGGGTACTAATGAGGCCAAACACTCTTCCATTTGTTCATCAAGGAGTTGTGTTTCTAATTATAAATTTTCCTTTGACTGCTTTTCTCTTAGTGTTAATTGTTTACTTAAAGTATATTTTGATGTAGTCGAGTTATTACCGATAGCATCTACTTTTATTTTGATATTTAAGCTACAGGAGTTTTTTTCAAAACATTTTCTTTGTATAAGCTTAAAGATTTCAAAAGTACACTTGGTCTCTCTAAAATTGTATGTAAATAAACTACATTTACTTTTATTTTTATTTTGGATTTCCTCGTGTTTGCCTCCATAATACACCTGCAATTAGTATCGATGCCTAATAGAACATACTTGATTTTAGTTCTGAAACTTAGGCAATTTTTTCAGTAGCTCCAAGACAATTCCACCCATTGCCTTTGCAGTCTCTCTTTTAATGTTCACTGAATTTAAGTTTTCTGTCCACTTCCATGCAGTCTTGTGTCAGTTTCAATTAAGTTATACCAAAGAAGATAGCAATTAATTTGGCCCCCCTCCAAAATTAATAGGAAGACAAAGCAACTGTTGTCATTTTAATAAGTAACATAGTAGTACCCATCAGGTGCTCCGAGTTTGTTGAAAGAAAGAATGCATAAGATAGTGTACTTGAGGAGATTCCCATATTGTGCCACTAACATGTGCATCCCTTTCAGAGCCATATCTGCACTGTGGTAAGTGTTAAAAAAACATATTTTATCATTAGTGAAAACACATCTTTTTAATATCCATATTCAAAATTTTCTTTATCGTCCACAGCTTCAATGAACTCGAGAAAAATTTAACAGGCTGTAAAATGACTCCCATTGGAATTTTTACTTGAATTGCGTTAAAAATAGAAATTAATGTGTGCAAGAAGTGCTATTTTCATTGTGAATACTTTCCCATTCATGCATGCATTATGGCTCCTTAGTTCTCTTTACAGCTTTTTATAATTTTATTTACACTGCTATTCATAAGTATTGTATTGATTTTGTTGTTACTGCTGTAATGATTCTAGTTATTGTTGCTACTATGGGAAGTCACATTCCTATATTTTGAATGACTTACTTTCTATTTATTACTATTACATAGAAAAGTTATTGTTGCAAATTTACCTTGCACACTGGGGATATGCTTGAGTTATTTTATTAATTCTATCAATTTTTGTAGCATTGTATGGTTGAATTAAGACTACTCTGAGCTTAACCTTAGTGACTGCTAAACTGCACTTTGCTCTTAAAGAGGATGATGGAAATTAGGCTACAGTAGTAAAATTTTGGAAAGTTGCTCTTGAAGCCAGAAATTTTAACTTTATTTTAGAAGAGGT
The DNA here is from genome assembly GCA_902168405.1 of Peromyscus aztecus. NCBI lineage: Eukaryota > Metazoa > Chordata > Mammalia > Rodentia > Cricetidae > Peromyscus > Peromyscus aztecus. The sequence continues at coordinate 17,641 of CABHPQ010122734.1, forward strand.
TGATTATAACATTTAATAACTACATATAGATACCTTATAAAGCAGATATATAAATGCCAGCACTTGTAGGGAAGAGAGGTTTGATTTTTTCGGGACACCAGAAGACCTCTTTACTTCAAGATCCCCTGAGGCACCTGACGTGCTCTCTCCTGGACCACTGACCACTTCTCAACTCAACCCTTCTCAGCTCCTGTTGTTAGCATATCCCAAAACCTTTTACTGGGAAGGGAGGCTCTTCCTCAAAAGTCACCCAGAATGTCTCAGGTCAGTATAAACATCTGAAAACCAAGTGTCTTCCATGGGGCAGCATGACACATGCACAGTCCTCTACAGAGCTGACTTTGGGTTCATCCACATAATTCCCGCACTCTACCGTAGAATGGAAGACTGGGTGTGATAAGCATCCCAACATTCCCTTCAGGACCACAGAGGGAATGGATACAAAGACCAAAGAATGCACCGACTTCTTTAACGGAAGAAGGGATCCCAGATGGTGCCATTTCAACCTCTTTGAATGTCCCACATTCTAATCATAAACGATAATGTTCAAGCCAGTCTAAGACCCACAAGTTACTTATAATAGAATTTTGCTGTTTGTTTTAAAGAAAACTTTCCTGTTCTAATTAATGGAAATTTGATAATTTATTGAGAAGGTAATGATGAGTGTTAAATGAGACTTACTGTTTGCACTAACTTCTTTGGGGTGTTTATTTAGGGGGTTTATAGCCTTCAAGAGATTAGAGCAAATATTAGTTCTTGCTACATGATGGGAGCCGACAAGTGATGACTAGCGCTGCAGTGGGAACAAAATGAGCCTGAGAGATTCAGGTTCATATAGCACAGCTGATCTTTCTGCACCACAGAATCTTGTTCTTTGGACTTGCACAACTGTCCTGTTTATTTAAATGCATTTAATCATCACTGTGTAAGGGCTTTCCCTTGTGTATGTTTTTCTTGCATTTAAAAAAATCATTTAAGGACTTGATGGGACACTATATACCACATGAGAATGTGTTGATCTCTAAACAGTCATAATAGACTCATCACAATTTTATTTAGTTTTATTTATTTATTTATTTATTTATTTATTTATTTATTTATTTATTTATTTATTTTTGAGACAGTGTTTCTCTGTGTAGTTTTGGTGCCTGTCCTGGATCTTGCTCTGTAGAGCAGCCTGGCCTCTAAGTCACAGAGATCCACCTGGCTCTGCCTACCGAGTGCTGGGATTAAAGGTGTGCATCACCACCACCCGGCTCATCAAAAATTTAAATGTAATGATATTCAGGACATGGCCCAGCCAAATGCAATATGTACAAAGGGGCACAGTGTTAGTTTCTGTGTTGACTTGAAATGATGGATAACCTGTGGTTTGTTCAAGTTAGGATGAAGCTGCCATCGCAGACACACAATGATCGTGATCAATTAGGCCAAAGTATCTTTTGCAGCGGTGTCTACCCAAATAAAGCTTAGCATGCCAAGCATACGACATTTCTCTGGGACTGGTGAAGTACTTTTTGTTTTGCATCTACTTAGTGACTGATTGGTGGGTTCTATTTTCTTCAGTTGTAACTTTTGTCTAATTTCTTATTATGAAAATTTCTAGCACTTACCACCAGAGCATTACTGAATCCATCACACTCAATTTATCTTAAGAGAATTAGGGATGGAGTATTTTGTTTCTCGACTTAGGCCTGGTTTGATGTACTGTTTACCCCTCTTGTAGTTTAATTAATTGCTAAATTAAAAGCCATTTCCCACTGGCCTTCTGTATCAATGGATTCTACATCCTTGGATCTAACATATTTTTTAATTCTATTTGTACTGAAAATTTCCATATTTTCTTATTATATTCTAAATAATATAGCACAACAATTTCCACAGCATTTACCTTAGGTATTACTAAATATGATTAAGATACAACTTAAAGTGTAGATAGGCTATGCCTGGGCTACATGCAAAGCCTGCATCACTTTCTTGAAGCAACCTGCATATCTTCAAATTTTGGCATTCAGAGTATTCTGGGAAGCAGTCTTCCATGGATATCAAGGACTGACGGGAATGGAGAGAACTGATTATGTGAAGGGGAGATCTTATGTTGCACCTGCATCACTATCAAGACTGGAAGAAATTTGTTTTTCAAGTATTGTAACAGTTAAAGAATATATTTAGCTCAATGAAGCATGTTCCGTTATTTTATTAATTCCTATAGGTCAAACCTAGGACGTTGGCACATGCTAATTCATTATGATTCTTATAGATAAAATGAAATATTTATAGTTAATAGTGAAGATAAAATTTAAAAGTTATCATTCCTATTGTAAATACAAGGAATGAGTTAAGGTGGCATTTTAAAATATACTTATGCATGGCATATAAAAAATTCTATGATTGAAAAACATGGACAAAAATATAGACAAAATGTCCAAACTTTTGATCAAGATCATTGTGCTAGAATTCAAATACTGATTCCAACTAACTGTGAGGATATGACTGTGACACCTGACCTTTCTTTGTTCAATTCTCTTCCTATACCTGTGGGATAGTAATTCCCAAGCCAAAAAGTCCTTATGTCCCCCAAGTTCACCACCGGGCAAGCACTAGACTCAGAACAGCTACACAATCTTGACATGTTGTATGAATGAAACAATGCAGACTTGAAGCCATGGAAGGAGAAGGTTCATGAAGCTATTCAGGAACTGACTTTTAGGTATTTCTTTTCAATGGAGTCATGCCCATGTCCAGAGCTCTCATCAAAACATGTAACCCAGATGAATTATGGAAAACCAGGAGAATTTATCTGGTCTCTCAGCCCCAGAATCCTAGCTGAGATTAGTGATATGAATGTGAATGACCCCAGCTGTCTAGACGCCAGTGTCCCTTTCCTTTATACATTAGGTATTCATTCTAAGACATGCTTTGTAATACACTTTCCTGGTCACCTGGAGCAAAAAAGACCAAGGCATTGCATGTCCCAAACACTCCTTTAAAAATTAATTTAAAAATTTCATATATATATGTCCTATATTTTCATGATCCCCACCCTGTCTCCAACTTCTCTCCAACTCCCCAACTCCTTCTTAAATTCTTTGCTTCTGTTCATCCCTGGGGAAGACTGATACTCCCTCTCCCAGTAGCCATTAATTACCTGTAGCTCTTCCTTAAGGGGCGGGGTGCTGTGAGATTGTCCTCGCCCATATTGGTGCGTCAACTGGTGTTGTCTTTATTCAGGTCTTGTGCAAACAACCATATTGTTGAGTTTTCACACATGTAGTTCCCTGTCACATATAGATGATATTATCTCTCAGCAGATGTCCTGATCCCTTGACCCTTACAATATTGCCGGCCCCTCTTCCAGTGTTCCTTGATTTAGACGTAGAAAGCTTGTGGTAGATGTATTACTCAGGGCTGGGCACTCCACCCTCAGTCTCTGCATTTTGACCAGCTGTGGCATCTGTAATGGTTTCCATCTACTGCAAAAAGAAGCTTTTTTGATGAGGGGTGAGAGCTCCATCCACCTGTGGTTCTAAGAAAGAGTATTTACAACATAGTTAGAAATTATGCTGACTCAAGAAATGGCAGTAGTGGGTTCTTCTCTAGTCCCCATGGACTCAGAGCCATGGGTGTTTGTCTAGGTTTATAGTGCAAAGCATAAAGTCCCTCACACTGAGTGCACCTAAATGTCCAATTAGACAATCGTGGGTTACTCCCAAGATACAAGTGCCAGCTTACACCTGAGTGTTTCTTGTTATGCTGCTCATTGTCATGGTTCTTGGTGTCATAGCTGGGTAGGATTATTGATGTTTTACTCCCTTGACATCTATATAGGACCTTCTGGTACTGTGAAAGCTAGTCCTTAGGAAGAGACTTTTGAGTTGCATCCAGCTAGGTTTCTTCAAGTCCTGTGTCCAAAGTGTATGGTGTCTTCAACAATAGAGATCCACTTTCAAGTTCTGGGAAGCAACCAAGTGTGACAGTCATGCCTCTATACACATACACTTGCACAGACACATGGGCACATTACGTAATTCCATGTAAACACAAAAACAGTGCTGTCCCTATGGCTTTTGTTGATAGAACCTGGAATAACTGAAGAAACCAGAAAATTTAAAAGGCACTACAGTGTGAGGGGAGAAGCTCTAGAGAGGGGAACTGGAGGACACAGATGCTATGGATGGGGGAAGGGGAAAATGGGTAGAGGACTTTAAAAGTAAGGAGGAAGGCAATACTAGAAGAGGAGAGATGATGGATAAATGACTCTGTGGTCTGAAAAACTAAACACTCTTATCAGACCATTTCAGGAGTTCAGGGGTCATCCCCGAGCACCCAACTAAAGGCTAATCTTGAGACAGGGTTTCTTGGAATGTTTTGGGTTTGGGTAATACAGACCTATTGAGCTGACCTCATGCTGGCCCTTGGTTATAAGGAATAAATAAGTCAACCTATGTAACTTAGAGCAATGTCTGGCAAAGAAGAGAGCCAGGCATGTGTGAATAGGAAACAAGAGGAAATGGCAATTCTTCTAGTGAACTTTCTGAGCTGCAAGGGGCATATTAACCTGGACTAGAAGTAAACAATGTTCTATGGACAGTGTGGTGGTAAGTCCACCATATTTGTAATGCTGTTCACTGGAAGTGTATCAAATGATAGTATTTGACATTTTTATGGGGATTTTATTGTGGTGGTTTTTTGTGTATATGTAACACAATATTCTAAAATTTTGTTCTTTTGTACTTTACAGAGCCATAAAACCAGTGAAACAATAAGCAAGCATCCAAGCTGTTGAAAAACACAACATATATCAGGTACAGAAATCATTCTCCACATATTTGTTACACTGATAACTATTCAAGCATATTGCTTCTTTATTAACAAACTATTTTATAGTTCTGCTATTTTGGTGACCTAGATAGGTGTGAGTGAATGTTGAAAGGTAGCTGAGCATATTGTGAAGATAAATTAATTGCTTTCTTTATAGTAAATAATATTTTGGGGCTTCAGGTACACAGGATATAGACAGAAATGTGAAAATTAGCGAACTATCATTACCCATGAGGAAGCAACCTCTGAAAAGCTTTTACATGATTGAACAGAATAGGCATGTTCATTCTTGCCTTTACAGGACTTGAAATCCAGTGGGGGAAACTTGGCATAAGAAACATCCATATGTGAGAAAAGTTTATGATGACTGCTATTAAGGAAAAATGCAGAGTTCACTATGGCAGTACATTGAGAAAGAATGGAAGAGTCTACTGAGTTAGGGTAAACAATATAGATTTTTCTCTGTGTCTTTTAAATTAAGACTTGAAGTGTGAGAATAAAGATATGCAGGCAGATTGAGGAACACTAAATAAAAATAAAAGGAAGAAGAGGATGAGTAGGAGGAAGAGGAGGAAAAAAAGAGGAAGAGAGAGAGAAGAAAAAAGGAAGGAGCCCTTTCCTTCCCAGGGAAGAGAAAAGTATAAGAAAGAAGATAGACAAAATGGGGTCACACAGGTGGAGACAGACAGGAGATAAGTCTGCGATGAAGATGGAAACTAGCCTGAGGTGTCTTTGGACCAGCCTTGGTCGATTTCACCCTTGGTTTTCTGTTGATGTCCTGCCGACAGGTGGTTTCAAACCTACCCCTTCTCCCGGTCTTCGCATTTTGTCTCCAGGGGAAGCAGGGTGAAATTGGGTCACTGCTGTGTAGAGAAGTGGCCAGTGTGCTCATTCCTTTGTGTTACTTCCCTGTGATATTCTGTATAGCATGGTTTGAGGTAAAGAAAATTTGGAAATGTCTGAAGACTGAAATCTGCAGGTGCTTGAAGCACAGATGAACAGTGCAGATTTTTAGACATGCAAAAAGCAAAATCAACACACACACATGCATCTGCATACATATGTGTGCAGACATGTACATGAATATGTAATTGTGTGCATTTATGTGCTTTGTATTTATCTTAATATTTCCCAAAGCTTTTCATTGGATTGTAGTGTGAGCAGCTCCAGAAGATTGTCTTGCGACCTGTTTTATGATATTCCTTTACACCTGGGCCTAGGCTCCCTTTAGGTAATGGGGCCCATTTCATATTTATGCATATTAAACTAGTTCAGGTAGATTTCTAGGATCCAGATAATTCAAGCCAGTAATTATCTGATTGCCTCAGCGGTTTAGCTTCATCGCACACACGATTTTTCTTGACCTAGATTATATGGCTAGCTGCTTCAAGTACTCAGTGTATTTGAAAGTGAAGACGGCCCGAGGTGGCAACAAGGATCTCTGAATAAGAGCTTAATACATAATTTTTTAGTATCAGCACTAGCAATGTTAATTTTTTAAAGTCAAGGCAACACAGGAAAACCACAAAAATACTGTTTGCATCTTGACTAATCTGACTCATTCCTTTCCACCAAAAATGCTTATTGCTGATTTTTAAAATTCTCATATTTTAAGCCCACTCCACCCAACAGATCAAGCAAACCTCTTGCATCAGGGCCAAAGAGCAGGGCAGATGCCCGGTTCAGTATGCTAAAGAATGCACGAGTAAGCCGCGATTGCCTACCTGAGGCGAGAGAAGTCCCAAGGATTCTGAGATCTAGAGTTCATTTACACTTTATAAAGAGGAATTTAGCACTTGTGGAAGAAAGGTCATGGACTTTTATAGATGAATTCGGCATCTTTCAATTAAATTGATTATTATTTAAAAAGAAGAAGGAAATCACAAATAATTCCCAAAGCTGTGTTTCATCCCCAGAAAGACAAGATGCAGCTGCCTTTTAATTATCCCTCCTGTCATTTGCTTTCTACCAGAGATGCATTTCAAATGTGGAATCTAATTAGAAATCTTAATTGAAAATAGTTTTGTTAACAAAGAAAAGAAAGCAACATGACTGACATGGAAGCACAGAAATGGGGATAAAACAGAAATAGTGATAGTCCACCCATACCGAGCAAGAAGCACCAGTCTGGGCCTGCAGTGGCCTCCGGGAAGCAGCAATCTGGATGCAGTCTGAACTACACTGAGGAGTTTTCTCAAGCAAGTGAATTGTCTCACTCTCCATAGCTTACGATTTCCAAAGCTTTCATTTTTTTTGGTCAGGAAATACAGTAGTCTTAAATTCTGAAGCCTGGGTTCATTGCCAACTCCCACACTTTCCGTGCTGTGCTGGACTCATTGGTAACTATGCTCTAAAGTTTTATGCACCTCCATCATTAGATTGTCTAATCTCATTTTTCAGCACGATATCTATTTTGTCCCGTGCCTCCACTTGCATACTGTCTGATGCCTAGCAGCCAACCTGGACATCTAGCGGTAAACACTGGAAAGAAGAGAACAGTGGGAAGTAGAACAAGAAAGGATGCTAGCTTTGAGCCCACGTACCACAATATCTTACACCGAGTGTCGCCAAGGAAAACATGGAGACTTGTGTTTATTGATTCTGTCCAACAGAGGCAAAGACTCAAAGGCAGATTTATTGATCTTTTCATTCAGACTGATTCTTGCAGATGTTATAGATCCTTCTATGCAGGGTGTGAGCTCTACTTAGAGTCCAGGCAGCATGTTGCCGAATTACACAGGACACTTTGAATGTCATTAGGTGTGATAGATGCTCAGTTAGTGTCTGCTTCGTTGAGTGACACTGTAACCTCTCAGTATCAGGGAAGAAATAACTCCACTTGTACTATTTTTTGGATTACAAACCATGCCTAACATACAGTGAGAATGAATCACAGCTTCCTGTGAATGATTCTGTTAGATGATATCACATCTATTTCCTGCTTCCCTCATACTGGTCACTTCCCTAACATTCATGCACAGCCCACACCCTTAGCCTCTGGTCTTGGTTTTCATTCCAAATACTCCATTCCTACTGCTTTCCTTCTTCTTTCTCTCTTCCCCTCACTCTTTCCCTCTTCTTCCTTTTCTCTGTCTCCAAGTTTTTTAAATTCCCGTCAGACTCCATATCCACGTCTCAGTGCTGGGTGCCCTTGAGATCGTCATGTTACTGCTTCATTTTTGCTTTGTTTTCAGAAAGTATGCTCTGTGTGATGTGGCTAGAGTTTTCCTGCCTGGCCCACGGTCAGGATAAATCTCTTTCACCTGCCAGTCCCACAGCCGCTCAGACCCAACCAAGTAAACACAGAGACTTACATTGCTTACAAACTGTATGGCCGTGGCAGGCGTCTTGCTAACTGTCCTTATATCTTATATCAATCCATTTCTATAAATCTATACCTTGCCACATGGCTCGTGGCTTACCGGCATCTTTACAAGATGCTTGTCCTGGTGGCGGCTGGCTGAGCCTCCCTCTGCCTTCCTGTTCTTTTTATTCTCTCTGTTAGCCCCGCCTATACTTCCTGCCTAGCCACTGGCCAATCAGTGTTTTATTAGCAACACATTTGCCATACAGAACATCCCACAGCAGTGTGACATCTCTAGAATCTGAGCTCAGCACAGAGCCCATGACAACCAGGTCACAGGCATGCCCCTGCCTCTTTCTTTCCTCTCTCTGCTGCATCCCTTTGTCCTTTCCTACCATGAGAATGAACCTCTAGAAATCTTGTGACTTGCTCCCATCCCTACTTCTGTGCTGCTGGAGGGATGAATTCAGGCTGTGAGCATCAAGAAAAAAGTCCTATCAGTTGGCGGTGTCAGGTGAATCGGTCTTCAGTCCTCCCTCCATATTCCTCAGAGCCAGGAGCTAGGCCCTGCTACCCAATGGGACTTTAGTCCTCTGAAAGTCCCTGCATCCTTTTCTTTATGTCCTTTCCTTGTGCTCCTTCCTTGATTTATGAGTCGCGTGCGCATGATGCTGAGAACTAAGTCTGTGCAAACGCTTCTCTACTGCCCCGCTACTGTCCCCTCAATACAAAGGGTTATAGAACAGTCAGATGAAATAAACGCATCTTGCTTTAGTGGTCCTTCAGCATCTGTGGGTGGCATGCATTCGTTTGTTCCTGGTCACTGGGAAGGTCTTCAGTTGTAGTAGTGCATCCTGCTTCAAAATGGTACACTGAAAACTTAGTGCATGTTAATATATTTACTTGTTGCCACAGTTTAATAAATGGGAATTACCATCTTCCCACTATGCAAAAACATAACCCAGGAGT